>APFE031759993.1:161146-211545 GCA_000404065.3 Pinus taeda | reverse complement strand
ATAGACAGCTTGTAGGAAGTCTCAACTACCTAACTACTACCAGACCAAACATTTCGTTTGCTATTGGAATCCTCTCCAGGTTTATGCAAAAGCCTTGTGAGGGACATTGGACTGCTGCAAAAAGAGTTCTAAGGTACTTGAAGGGAACTCAAGACTTTGGAATCAAGTATACACAGGTGGATGACTTCAGCTTGATTAGATACTTTGATTCAGACTTCGATGGAGACAAAGAAACTCGGGTATCTACTTTAGGATATGCTATGAGTCTTGGATCAGGAGCTGTCTCCTTGAGATCACGCAAACAATCAGTTCCAGTAGATTCCACAACAGAAGTAGAATACGTGGTAGCAGTTGAAGCAACAAAAGAAACTATGTGACTTAGGAAAATTCTTAAAGATTTGCAGGTAAAACAAGTACAATCAACTCCACTCATGATTGACAATACCTCTGCAATAAAGTTGGCCAAGAAGCCAAAGTTCCGTGATCGAACGAAGCACATCAATACTAAATATCATCTAATTCGACATCATGTTGAGGCCAAAACAATCCATCTCCGTCATTGTCCCACAAATGAGCAAATTGCAGACATCTTCACCAAAGCGTTTGGAAGAGAAAAGCTTGAATGATTCAGAACGATGCTTGGACTCACCAAAATCCATTCAGATTAAGGGGGGGAATGTTAACACCTAATCTTCATGATTGGGTAAATATATGTAAATAGATAAATAAGTAGTATGAACAATCATAGGGAGATGAAGTGAACAGTGTCTCCCTCATGTATATAATGAAGACCTACCTAATGGAATAATACATATGAATCATTTTTGCCTTGAGAAGTTACTGCCCTGGTGTGACAAAAATTCATCATATATATATATATATATCATTTTTAATAAATATTTAAATATATTAATATTATCAATATATTTTATTAGTATATTAATGGATTATTTAGTGTAGTTTAGAAAATTGTATCTTTTCACAATAACATGAAAAACTAACTTTGTTATAATATCTTATAGTTGAGTTTGGAACCATTCCATTTACGAAAAAACATTATAATTGTATGTAAATGTGATATTTCTTATAAAAAACATTTCTATATTATTTATTTTTTTATTTTTATTTTTTCTTAATAATTTTTTTATATTTTAAAATAGATTGCTTTTAGTTGATTTTTGGATTTTTTGGTGTTGGAATTTGGTGGAAATTTGTGTTGAAATTCTTGATTTTTGTTATTTTAAATTGTTTTTTGTTATTATATATATATATAGATTCAGCATTGTGAAAAACTTTTAGGGCACTTTGACTCTTCATAGGTATCTCATTAAATTTGTAAATACTCTTTTAATAAACTTCTTATCTTAATATATTTAAAAAAAATATTGAAAAAAAAACCCAAAAAAATGGAAAATAAGAAAGAGGAGAAACACATATTTACCTTTAGAGCTTGTCCAGCGAGGATTATAAATCCCATGTTAATCATGAAAAGATTAGAATATTGTAAAGTCCATGTGATACGATACATTTTTTTCCCTGCAACCCGCATGACAAATGTATATGAAAAAAGGTTAATACATATATAAAGAAATCTTGAATGTCAAATTCTCTACCATTTAAAGGACAAGTTAATAATAAGTTTTAAACATGTGAAGAAAAAATAACTTCATTCATGAACAATAATTTAAAGGACAAGTTAATAATAAATCTTAAACATGCGAAGAAAAAATAAATTCATTCATAAATAATAAATTTTTAAATGGTAAATTATTTTTTAATTGAAGTTAGTTATATTAAGGTATTTGATATGAGAAGAAGTAAGTTAGAGGAGAAAAAAAGGCTAAAGTATTATAAAGAGGTGATTAACTTTATTTTTACTAATCAGAAATATCGTTTTGTCTTGACTAATGCTAAGAAGAAAATGAATATTGCAAAATTAAGAACTAACTCTCATGAGCTTTGAAGTGAAACCGGGTGTTGATCCATCCCTAAAACACCTTGGAATGAAAGAATCTATTAACTTTATGATATTAAAAAGTTTGAAGATAAAAAACATCTTCTCTTAAAATACTCAAATATATTCTCATTTCCAAAACATTTGTCACACTTCCAACAACAAAACTATAATAATTTAGTAACCCTTATTTTCCTTTTTTTTTATAACATAATAAAATATTAAAATCTTAATTAATATCATTGATTATTCATCATAATCATCATTATAAAAATATCACCTAACATAAAATAATTTATGAACTACTGCAAATTTTTTCACTGCAGCTCAATAAAATATTAAATCTTAATTATCATCAAAATATTGCGATTTCATTTTAAAAGGATATTTGTGGAGGATTCATCAACAATTTATATAACAAATTAGGAAACACATATAAAAAAGGCGTGAGTTTTTTCAGTTTAGGTTTTTTTTGTTTTTTTTGCATATGGAAAATTATATAAAAGTGATTTTTTAAAATTTTTATTTTAGTTTTTTTAAAAAATAATGTTTTTTTCTTAATTATATTTTTTTATAAAAAATAATTTCTATTTTTTAATTTGTTAAAAATATATTTAAATTTCTTACATATAAATATTGAACTGATAAATATATTGAATAAATAGTTGTATCATTTAAAACTATAAACTAAATATATAGTTAATATAAAAATAATATAATTTAAAATTGTAATTTCAACATTATAAACTAATTATTTAACTTTTTAAAATTAATTATTTAACTTTATTTAATGAACTTTAATTATTTGTAATGTTTTATAATAAAATGAGCATCTCTACAAACATTTTTATGGGTATTAAATTTTGTAGATAAATAGGAGAATATATATGATTTTCACATATCAATAAGCTCTTTTGCACCCACCCATATTTTCAATTGAATTCTTCATAACTTGCAGGAAAGATCAGGGATGACTTGTTTCATTTGAGCCAGGCCTAGTAAGTTAGCTCTACAAGTCGTGGTCCTCGCTTCCTTGTGGCTATGTTCTTTGTAGTTGCCATTAATACCGACAATAGTTATGGTGCTCTACCATAGTTAGTGAACTCACCAATAACATAGGAAAAACATGCAAAACTAACTCTTGAGCACATATTTCACTGTTGGTCAAGAGGTCGAAAGGTCGTGGGTCAACTTGTTTCACCTTTTATGCATCTGTGTTTGCCTCTGGCTTCACGACTAGTTTTGGAGGCCAGAGAATTCCTTAACATTGAAAAAAAAACATTGCAAACCTGACTCCTAGGAACACCTTTCAATGCTAGTCGGGGGGTCGTGAGTCAACCCACTCTGTTTGCTTGTGCACCTGAATTTGCCTCAACCTTGACTTTCGTGTAGGCCCAACTAAAGCCCTTTTCCACTGCTTTGGGCCTGTTTTATTGATTCAATCAAATACATGGGAAAATATTTACAAAACAACCCCTTGGCTCAAACTTCAAGGATCTACCACATCATCAGCATATGTCACACTGACATCATCTAGGCCACGTGGTACCTTCTGTATTTTGACATGTGTCCCCTAAATTTGGCCCATTAGGCCACCCAAAAAGGCCTAATTTTCCTGCCACGTGTCTTATGTACTACCATGCCACGTTGACGTCATTTTCCATGTTGCTGAAAACTCATTATATAGGCAATCACATTATGCCAATTGTTTGCCTGTACCGGGTCCCACATTGGTCGGGAGGTTGGGAGTCAAGACTTTGTTCTCCTATTGAGCTTGCTGCGCTGCTCGACCTCCAACTTAGAGATGATCCCACACAATTCAGGGGTCGATGGGGTCAGGTTGTTCTCTTTCCAACTCTGCTACATGGCCCCAACCTCTACTAGGCCGAATTTCCGACTAGGTTCAACCTTGGTTCAAAATATGCCTAAGTCCTGAGGAATGAACTTTTTTATCTACAAACTTCAACTTCCTGTAACTCTTGATCCATAATGCCTTTTATGGACTTCAACATACCATTGGAAATCTCTTTCAGAGAGGTACCTGATGGAGTCATTTCTAGATACATCTGAGTTGGTTTCCCTAGGCAAAATTTCATTCCAAGCTTGGGACTAATAACCACCATAGTCATCTTTTTATGGCTTCTCCACTAAGCCTGCTACTATGATGATTCTCTACAAAACACTACAACAACCATGAGACTCCCCCTGAGCTTATGCCAACATCTGTTGCCACCAACCTCAATGCTACTCTAGGTTACATCAATGCCAACACACTTGTTGCCACCATCCAGACAATGCTAATTGTCCAACAATCTACCCCTTTGCCATTGATGGCAACACCTCATCACTTCTCCACATTTATGGTCAATCCTCATGTTTCTTCCACACTTCTCCTAGAATGAGACACCAATGGCTTTCTCTTCTTTGCATGGGCCATCACAACTTCTCCAATATGATTCTCTCCCCCTTTGACATCAATGGTAAAGGGATATAGGTTGTTTTTTTTCTCCCTCATGCAATCATTGACTTTCAATGAAAAATAGTCTGGCTACTCATGTACATTCTACTTCTTTGTATATCTTTGACATTGTTGTTGCTACTCTAGGAAATATATATATGTGATATGCTTCCCCTAAATATATACTCTCTCCTCCAGGTCTGGACACCTTATGGCTACTAGTTAAGTATTGTTTCTGCCAATGCATCTTTTGTACCAATTAAAAAGAAATTTACACCAATTAAAATTTCTCATGGTATTGTTGTTGTTGCAAATACCAATCCCTAGTGATGCATTGAGCTTGTTGTTCACTGTTGTTGTTGTTTCATCCTTTGTGCTCACTTCTCTTGAGCATCTATATTAACCAACTCTGCTCCTCCTGAGATCAAGCTACTCCAAATATGGATTTCTACTTAAATAATACCAATTGCATCAAAAAGGATGATACAAATTGGATATTGTACAAGGCAAACTCTAATACTTCCTTTCCAAAAGACATTCTTGTTTGTAGAAAACGATGCTCCATATGAACCCAGACCACCAACTGACATAGTTATACCAATTGAAATCAAAGGGGAATTCAAATCTTGTACTTATTGTGTTTCATGAACACAATACTACTAGGCAAAATCAAAGTCACAACTTAAATGAAATAAGGGTATTTCATCCAAGATGCAGCCCTTTCATCCCTAAGCAATCTTTCTTCCTGATGCTGAAAATGATCATTGCCTGCTACTTCTACTAAAGCAGCTCCCCCTGAGCCAATTCTCTTTGATCTCTTGCATCTTCTCCCTTACTTATGCATGGGGATTGATCATGTCGACCTGACTTGTCTGAGGGCTTCCTTTCATTCCACACTTCTCCTGCAGCTCATCTTCTTTTCACAACATACAATTTTGTTGTGTACTCCCCCTGAAACCATGTTGGCTACACTCTCCTCTCACTTTCAATGTTGATACATTTTAAATAAAAAATACATTATTTTAATCAACATGGGGACTCGACCATACCTTCAACAACTAGATGCACTTTTCTGTCTATTCCTTCTAGCTTCTTGTGTCTAACTTATTCGGCCTCCCTTGAGGCCATTCTCTTCCTTCACTGAAGAGAAATAAAGGATCTACTCCCCCTCAGTAGAATTTCCTCCTTTTTCCTCTATACATTTATTAGACGAGTCCTAACAGAAGCATTTCCTTCTGGCTTCTTCCTTGCCCTTGTTTGGGTTTTCTCTTGGTTACATAGGGCTAGAGAATACTTCTCCTTCACCTTCTATTTCTTCACCCAAATCTTCTTATCATTGCCTCTATTTTTTGTCTTTGAGGCATAATTGATTTAGTTACCACTACCATTCATCACTTGAGGCTTGCGCTCATTACAACTAGCATTTGTAGAGGCATTCAAAAATGAAATATGAGGGTTATCCCTTTTTATTTTTCACTTTTTTTTCTCTAGAGAAATATCAACTCCTTAGTTATTTCCTCCTCTTTTCGGCATGTCCCTTTAGCGTAGAGCATTGAAGACAAACTCGACTTCCTTTTCTCTTCTATTGCTTTTCATCCTCAATGGACAACTTGCTTCATTTTTCTGCATCATCTCAGAAGCGACCTTTATCTTCCCATATATGTAGCTTGTTGCCTTGTGCCCAAAATTGCCACAATTGTATCATTCTTCATCACTTAAGAATGGGGAAAAACAATTTCTATAGCAGACATCATTATTGTTAAAACCACTACTACTACTAACAAGCTTGCTCTTGTTGGTTCTCAACGAACTCGGTTTTCTTGCAAGCCATATACAATCCATGGCTTTATGACCAAAATTGTTGCAAGAAGAACAATAGCCATAAAAGAACCTTTGATACCTAGAGATGCTTTGTCCTTGAGGGAGAAAGGACCTGTGTTGTTTCTTCTTGTTCCAGCCATGGTTGTGAGAATTATTGCCTAGCCTGCTTCCTCGCAGCCCATGTCACATAGTTCGGGTTCGAATTCGAGTTTGACAACAATTAAGTTCAATTTGAATTCAAGTTTTCTGATAAAATTCGCGTAAAGTTTGTCATTAAATTGAAAATTTTATATATATAATATATATATATTCGATTTATTGTATATTATATTTATTTATTTTTTAAAATTATATAATATTAAATTAATTAAACTTAAAATATGATCATTATAATATTAATATAAAACAATAATTGTTTAATTAGTTATAAAACTATTCTTAATCTATCCATATCAAGTTATAAATTTTAAATAAATTTAATTTAATATATAATTATATTATATTAATATATTATTTTTTTAAACATGTATCAAAGAGTGTATAAAGTAAATTATATGACTTTTTTAGTGCGATTTAATTAAAAAACCATAACGTTGTGCCAGTGTAGCACTATCGATTTTCTCTTGGCACACACTTTACATATAATTTTTTTTTTCTTTTAGGCATGATCACCCTCGTACAACATGTGTCTGCGCATGTTTTGATTACAGTGATAACTATGTACATTTTTGTTTTCTTCACTGTGAAATATTTGAATATACATAATTAAAACACTAAAACTAAAACACTGCAGACCTGTAACATAAAATAAAGCAAATTTATGAAAAGTAAATTTAGCCAAACTATATCGAATTCAAGTCGAATTTGAAGAAAAAATTTAGGTTCACTGAATTTTGAGCCTAAAGGTTCAAATTTGGCAAACCTAGTGACATTGCTCGCAGTGTCCTAGCTCTCTTTTGTTGCTCCCCTCATTGTTGCTTTTTAACATTTTTTTGTTGCATTATCTTCTCTTGTTGTTGATGCTTTCCTCACATACGTTGTCCAACAATTTCTTTTCGCTTGTTTTTGTTGGAAACTTTAAGTGCCTCTACATGGGTGGTTGACCTTTTAGCCTTTTCCTTCTTGGAGTTTCGTTCTTCTTTCAAACCCAAGCCAACCCTGATTAGAGGTGATCTTTTCTTATCAATCATCTCGTTGAAGGCCTTTCTACTTTCCTCAAGCTTCTGATATTGAGACAACTCTTTATTTTACCTTTCTATTCCTTGTCTCAATGAGACTACTTCACCTTATAGTCTCTCACTGTGAGCTTCTCTTTCATTCAGTTGATTGGTCAACATGCCATTTAGCCTGCTAGCCTCTTCTTGTTGAGCATTAAGATTGACTATTTTTTTGCTCAACTTGTCAATATTAAGCTCAAAATTTTTCAGTTGCTTCTCTTGCTTGAGATTTGTCTATGTTAAGTCCTTGACCTCCTTTAGAGAAAAGATCAACTTCTTTCTAAATTAGATCCTTTCATTCAGATCCTTTTTTTCGTTATGAGAGGTGCTAGCCGAGTTACCATGAAGATCTAAATTCCTCTCTATGTCCATGGAACCTTCCCCAGGTTTGAGGAGTATTCCATCTTCATCACTACCAAGGGTATTTTTATTCTCTTCATGGAATATATTATTTTCTTCTTTAGAGGATCCCTCAGTTTCTACTGCTACTAGAGTAGGTCTATCTTCATTACTATAACTAGATGAACTTGCATATTTTTCTTTAGAAACTACATATGAACATCTAGAATATAAATGACCTATCTCAATACATTTGTCACTAAGCAGTAGCTTACTTCTTGATTCTCCATCATCAACTTGAGAGTGATGAGAAACACCTTGCTCACTAGAAGAAGTATTTTCAATCTTTTGGGCATCCTTTCTTTGAGATTCCTTCCTATTCTTCTTCCTTCTCTTCTTCTCATTATTAGAAACCTTCACAAATTCAGGTTCACTGCTTGAGAAACAAGGTTCTTCGACCTCCTCTTGAGCTGTGTAGCTTTCTCCTTCATATAGAGATGCTAGTTGTCCAATATTTCCTTTGCTCACTCATAATGCCTCAATTTATCGACATTTGGCTTTCACCACCCTTTCATGATAAACTCCTTGGATTTTACATTAAGCCCATTCTTTTCTCCATTCACTATGGAGCACCAAACATCAACATCTAAAGCCATTAAATAGCCTTTCATTTTGATACTCCAGAGTTCATTATTTGATCCATTTAAAATGGAACACCTTTTGTTGTTAGCCAACCTTGATTAGCCATTATTTCCCTTTGATCTACCTTCGAGCAGTTAAGATGTTCCTGAAGGAACTTGGCTTTGATACCAATTGTTGGAAACAATGTTAATATTGCGAAGGGGGGGGGTGGCGTGAATCAATATTACAGCTAATTTAAACCTTTATCCCTATTTTGTTTTTTCATTCAAACTTGGAAACCATCCATATAACATTAACAACATATCATGTGGCAACAATATGAAATCAACACATAAACATACACCATGAGCAACATACACTTGAACACCGAGGTTTAATGTGCAAACCTAATCTGATTTAGAATATTGGTTTGTAATGTTAAGATCTTCCTCAAATTATAAACAAAATGCTTTCATTGTGCTTAAGGATTCATGAATTTTTGCAAATGAAATGAAGAGTTTTTATGTTAATTTTATGAGAAATTTAACATAACTCAGAAATTGAAAAACGACATAAACATGTACAGAACATCATCAAAAACACATTACAACAAGCACATGATAAAGAAGTTCACCCCGCCTGGGCTACGTCCCCTTGGTCCAGCTTCCAATGGCTTGGGCCACTCTATTATGCTCAAAAGTGTAAAAATATGTGCTTATAATGCTCAAATGCTTCTAAAAACTGCTCCCAAGAGTCCAAAATGTCAAAAAATGGCTATCTGGCCTCTTTTTGCATCCACTTTGGTGAAAAACTGAAGAAGTTATGACTTCCCCTTGTTTTCCCACTATTCGCTCCACAAATTGCTCCACATCCGACAGGAACCAACAATTTCGCTCCAAAAATCTGCTAACCGAGCGACAATCTTGCTGTGCGGCGGGCCATAATCCATTGGCATTGACTATCCATCGCAAATCACAATCAGCGGAGTCCTGCAGCCTTATGGACTATGAACCAGGCGAGCAATATGCGATTGTGATTCGGCAGACCTGACAAAACTCTTAATTGGAACTTATAATTGTATCACGTATGAGATCCTTTTGCAATCGGCAGAGTACCGAGATCCTGTATATGCGGGACTTTGCACCATGTTGCTATTTGCGATTGTGATATTGCATTTGAACCCAAACCTGTCGGAGCCGATTCTGGAGTGTCGTGCGAGACATGCGATTGCATCACAATCGGGTACCTGCCGGGGGCTGATTTTGAAATACCTCCCTTCACCGATGTGCGATTTGCGAAATGCAGGGACAAATGGTGGCCTGCGACTTGGCGCCTCTCAATTCACTGATGGAACTTGCGACATCATCCAATATTGCCATGTGAACAAGTCAAACCTGAACTTTGACTTTCTCTGACTTTTGCATATGAGCTCGGATTTGAGTACCGTTCACACTGTTCGATTCAAAATGATGAGCTCTTCGATATGAAGCTAAGTTTATCAAGACTATGACTTTTATTTTTGAGCCTAATTTTGAGCACTTGGTCACTCCTCCCCACTAAAATTCTTTTGGACTCCAAAATATCACTTTCAATTGACTAGCAGGTGAGGGTACAATTCTCTCACCTTTCCAATCTTGATCCATTGATCACTAAATTGGAACTTGTGATCTCTACAATTCTTGTCGTGTCTTTTTGTGTACTTGCCTTTAACCTTTTCAAGTTGTTCTTGCACTGTTTGATGTACAATTTGGAGTCGTTCAATGAACTCTTTGGCCTTATCCATGTTACTCTTAGTAGCAACATCATTTTTACCAAGATGATATAATACATTATGATACAAATGGTAAACAAATTCCTCCACTTGATTCCTTTTACTCAAGCTTCAGTATACATCTTGAAAGTATGTATTTTTCTGAACATAACTTTCATGTAAAACAAAATGATGCTTGAGGAAAGTAGTTATACAAATTATATGCCTAGAAAGTACATCAACAAACTTTTCGCTTATACCTTTCTTATACATTTTAACCGAGTGGAATAGTAGAAGAAAACCATCAGTATTACCGCTAATTTAAACTTTTATGTTTTTTTTTTTTTTTTCATTCAAACCTGGAAACCATCCATATAACATTAGCAACATATCATATGGCAACAACACATAAACATACACCATGAGCAACATACACTCGAACACCGAGGTTTAACGTGGAAACCTAATCTAATTTAGAATATTAGTTTGCAATGCTAATATCTTCCTCAGATTATAAACAAAATGCTTTCATTGTGCTTAAGGATTCATGAATTTTTGCAAGTGAAATGAAGAGTTTTTATGTTAATTTTATGAAAAATTTAACATAAATCAAGAATTGAACAACAGCATAAACATCTACAGAACATCATCAAAAGCACATTATAACAAGCACATGATAAAGGAGTTCACCCCTCCCAGGCTACATCTCCTTGGTCTAGCTTCCAATGGCTTGGACCTTTCTGTTATGCTCAAAAGTGTAAAAATAATATGTTTACAATGCTCAAATGCTTCTGAAAACTACTCACAAGAGTCCAGAATGTCCAAAAATGGCTATATAGCCTCTTTTTGCATCCAATTTGGTGAAAAACTGAAGAAAATATGACTCCCCCTTGTTTTTCCACTATTCGTTCCACAAATTGCTCCACATCCAACAGGAACCCACAATTTCACTCCAAAAATCCGCTAACCGAGCGAAGATATTGTCACGCAGCAAGCCATAATCCATTGGCACCAACTATCCATCGCAAATCACAATCAGCGAAGTCCTACGGTCTTATGGCTGTGAACCAGGCGGGTGATATGCGATTGCGATTCGGCAGACCCAACTAAACTCTTAACTGGAGCTTATAATTGTATCACGTCTGAGATCCTTTTGCAATCGGCGGAGTAGCAGGGTCCTATATATGCGAGACTTTGCACTGTGTTGCAATTTGAGATTGTGATATTACATCGCAACACAAACCTGTTGGGGCCGATTTTGTAGTGTTGTGCGAGATGTGTGATCGCATAACAACCGGGTACCTACTGAGGGCCGATTCTTAAATACCTTCCTTCACTGATGTGTGATTTGCGAAATACAGGGGCAAATGGCAGCGTACCACTTGGCACCTCCCGATTCACTGATGGAACTTGCCACATCATCTAATCCTGCCATGTGAGCAAGTCAAACCTAAACTTTGACTTGCTCTAACTTCTGCATATGAGCTCAGATTTGAGTACCGTTCACACTGTTGGATTCAGAATGATGAGCTCTTCGATTTGAAGCTAAGTTTATCAAGGTTATGACATTTATTTTTTAGCCTAATTTTGAGCACCTGGTCACTTCTACCCATTGGAAGTCTTTTGGACCCAAAAATATCACTTTCAATTGACTAGCAGGTGAGGGTACAGTTCCCTCACCTTTCCAATCTTGATCCATTTATCACTAAATTGGAACTTGTGATCTCCACAATTCTTGTTGTGCCTTTCTGTGTACTTGCCTTTAACCTTTTCAAGTTGTTCTTGCACTGTTTGATGTACAATTTGGAGTCGTTCAATGAAATCTTTGGCCTAGTCCATGTTACTCTCAGTAGCAACATCCTTCTTACCAAGATGATACAATACATTATGATGCGAATGGTAAACAAATTCTTCACTTGATTCCTTTTACTCAAGCTAGAATATACATCTTGAAAGTATGTATTTTTCTGAACATAACTTTCATGTAAAACAAAATGATGCTTGAGGAAAGCAGTTATACAAACTATAGGCCTAGAAAGTACATCAACAAACTTGTCACTTATACCTTTCTTATACCTTTTGACTGAGTTTAATAGTAGAAGAAAACCCATCCAATGGAAGTTCCTTTGTCGCTGCAACTTAAACACTTTATCATTGAAAATTTCTGAATGAAAAGAGAAGGGCTTAGCACATGCCAAAAGATTGCGCCCATGGCATAGTCACATACAACGGACTGAAACTTAAATGACTCTCTCAAGTCTGGAAAAGAAAGTACAGGATTTATACTGATCTTTTGTTTTAAAGCATCAACTGACTCTCGTTCTTTTCCTGCCCATTAGAAGACCTTTTGGACAATTACCAACGAATGCAAATGAATTGCAATAGAAGAAAAATTAACAAAATTTATCCTCCAACATTGGGCTGCTCCCAAAAAACCTCTTATCCAAATGACTATCTTGAGCCTGCCTACATAAATTACGAGCAGAGAAAAGGAATTTGCGGCTTCATGGGGATGTATGATTCCTTCACTTGTGTCTGTAGGAATGGAGTCAATACCACCACAAATTGTTATGAATTCAATCTTGGAGAGGTCTAACTTCAGCTCACCTTCTCCACGTCCCATGCAGACTGCCAAAAATCCTTTGGGAACTTGAACATGCTTGGAAGAACCAATTTCACGGGTCAAGTACATCAAAGAAGTTTTATCCAACATATACTTTGACATCTTCAGAAACAAATGTTCTTGACATACGACATAAAGTATTTTTTTCTCACACATGACATGTTCATAATGAAATTTTCTAAAAATGAAAATGTCATCCAAATAGACTATCCTATCTAGAAATGTCTTCAACACATCTTTCTTCATATGCGTAAAAGTAGTAGGAGCATGGAAAAGACCGAAAATCATAACAAGCCATTCAAACAAACCATGTTTGGTTTTGAATGTCATCTTCCAAATATCTCCTTCAACAACTCTACTTGGATGAAAACCACTTCTTAAATCCCATTCAAGGAAATGCTTACCATTCTTCTCGGGTGCCAAAACAAGAGGTGCACCACACGGTAAAGGAGTAGGCCGAATGATATTTTTATTCAGCAATCCCTATATTTGCGTCTTAATTTTTGCGCTTTCTGTCACTGACATCCTGTACATGCCAATGTTGGGAAGAAAACACTTTTGCTTCAACTGTAACTCAGGTTGGATTCCCCTCTTGGGAAGTAATCCCTTTGATTCTTGAAACATTTCATCAGATTGGTTAACAATGTCAACCAAATCAGTTTTCAAATTCGAATTACAACCATCAAATGCTTCATAATCAATATTATTCTCGGGTTTGATCACGAGAAGCACAAGATTCTTGCTCGAATTCACCAGTCTTTTCATTTTCCCTGCATTAACAATCGAAAGATTTGTTTTTTTGTTGTGAGCTCTCACAACATATTCTACTCCATTTTTGAATATGTGATATTTGTTTTCATGTTGATGGAAAATAGCTTTTATGTCATAAAGGTATGGGTTGTCCAAAACGATGCCACAGATATGTAGCGGCACAACGTCAAGCTCCATTTCATCTATGAATCTTGCAGTGATTGCGAATTTCAGTTTACACTTTCATGTAACCTGCAATTATGCATTATTACATACCCATCCAAGTGGATATGGTATATGATGTGGAACAGTTTCCAGATTTAAACCCTTGACAATGTTTTCTGAGATAAGATTGGCTTGAGAGCCTCTATCCAACAACATATAAATCTTGTTATGTTTTGAGATCACCCTTATGTGAAAGAATTCTATCTCCTCTTTTCATTTGGATTTTCATTTTGCAAGCCTAAAGAACTAGTGCTGGCAACAGACCCCTTTCCTTGAAACCCCATGACTGTGATTTTCGTTTCATCACTCGATTCGGATTCAAAATCCTCTGAGTGGTTGCATTTGTCTTTTCTTTTCCTAATTTTGAGCACTTGTCACTCCTCCCCACTGGAAGTCTTTAGTATTACAACTAATTTAAACTTTTATGCCTATTTTTTTTCACTCAAACCTAGAAACCATCCATATAACATTAGCAACATATCATGTGGCAACAATATGAAATCAACACATAAACATACACCATGAGCAACATACACTTGAACACTGAGGTTTAACGTCGAAACTTGATATAATTTAGAATATTAGTTTGCAGTGCTAAGATCTTCCTCAGAGTATAAACAAAATGCTTTCATTGTGCTTAAGGATTCATGAATTTTTGCAAGTGAAATTAAGAGATTTTATGTTAATTTTAAAATTTAACATAAATCAGAAATTGAACAACAGCATAAACATGTACAGAACATCATCAAAAACACATTACAACAAGCAAATGATAAAGGAGTTCACCCCTCCCAGGCTATGTCTCCTTGGTCCAACTTCCAATTGCTTGGGCCTCTCTATTATGCTCAAAAGTGTAAAAATATGTGTTTACAATGCTCAAATTCTTCTGAAAACTACTCCCAAGAGTGCAGAATGTCCAAAAATGGTTATCTAGCCTCTTTTTGCATCCAATTTGGTGAAAAATTGAAGAAGTTATGACTTCCCCTTGTTTTCCCACTATTCGGTCCACAAATTGCTCCACATCTGTCAGGAACCCACAATTTTGCTCCAAAAGTCCACTAACTGAGTGAGAATCTTGCCGCGCGGCGGGCCATAATCTGTTGGCACTGACTATCCATTGCAAATCACAATCAGGGGAGTCGTGCAGTCTTATGGACTGTGAACCAGGCGAGCGACATGTGATTGCGATTTGGCAAACCCGACGAAACTCTTAACTGGAGCTTATAATTTTATCGCGTTTGAGATCCGTTTGCAATCGGCGGAGTACCGAGGTCCTGTATCACAACCCAAACTTGCCAGGCTGATTCTGTAGTGTCATGCGAGACGTGTGATCGTATCACAACCGGGTACCTGCCAGGGGCCGATTCTGAAATACCTCCCTTCGCCAATGTGCGATTTGCGAAATGCAGGGACAAATGGTGGCCTTCCACTTGACGCCTCCCGATTCATTGATGGAACCTACCACATCATCCAATCCTTCCACATGAGCAAGTCAAACCTAAACTTTGACTTGCTCTAACTTCTGCATATGAGCTCGGATTTGAGTATCGTTCACACTATTGGATTTAGAATGATGAGCTCTTCGATCTGAAGCTAAGTTTATCAAGATTATGAATTTTATTTTTGAGCCTAATTTTGAGCACCTGGTCACTTCTACCCATTAGAAGTATTTTGGACCCCAAAATATCACTTTCAATTAACTAGCAAGTGAGGGTATAGTTCCTTCACCTTTCCAATCTCGATCCATTGATCACTGAATTGGAACTTGCGATCTCCACAATTCTTGTCGTGCCATTATATGTACTTGCCTTCAACCTTTTCAAGTTGTTCTTGCACTGTTTGATGTACAATTTGGAGTCATTCAATGAACTCTTTGGCCTTGTCCATGTTACTCACAGTAGCAACATCCTTCTTACCAAGATGATACAATACATTATGATGCAAATGGTAAACAAATTCCTCCACTTGATTCATTTTACTCAAGCTTGAATATACATCTTAAAAGTATGTATTTCCTAAACATAACTTTCATGTAAAAAAAATGATGCTTGAGGAATGTAGTTATACAAAATATAGGCCTAGAAAGTACATCAACAAACTTGTCACTTATACCTTTTGACTGAGTGGAATAGTAGAAGAAAACCCATCCAATGGAAGTTCCTTTGTCGCTGCAACTTAAACACTTTATCATTGAAAATTTCTGAATGAAAAGAGATGGGCTTATCACATTGCAAAAGGATTGCGCCCATGTTATAGTCACATTGGAAGACTTTTTGCATAACTGCCAATGAATGCAAATGAACTACAATAGAAGAAAAATTAGAAAAATTTATCCTCCAATATTGGGCTGCTCCCAAAAAGCCTCTTATCCAAATGGCTATCTTGAGCCTGCCTGCGTAAATTACGAGTAGAGCAAAGGCATCTACGGCTTCACGAGGATGTATGATTCCTTCTCCTGTGTCTGCAAGAATGGAGTCAATACCACCACAAACTGTTACGGCTTCAATCTTGGAGAGGTCTAACTTTAGCTTACCTTCTCCACATCCCATGCAGACTGCCAAAAATCCTTTGGGAACTTGAACACGCTTGGAAGAACCAATTTCACAGGTCAAGTATATCAAAGAAGTTTTATCCGACATATACTTTGACATCTTCAGAAACAAATGTTCTTGACGAAATCAAGTATTTTTTTCTCACACATAACATGTTCATAATGAAATTTTCTGAAAATGAAAATGTCATCCAAATAGACTATCCTGTCCAGAAATGGCTTCAACACATCTTTCTTCATATATGTAAAAGTAGCAGGAGCATGGAAAAGACCAAAAATCATAACAAGCCATTCAAACAAACTTTATCTGGTTTTGAATGTCGTCTTCCATATATCTCCTTCAACAACTCTAATTAGATGAAAACCACTTCTTGAATCCCATTCAAGGAAATGCTTACCATTCTTCTCAGGCACCAAAACAAGAGGTGCACCACACGGTAAAGCAGTAGGCGGAATGATCCTTTTATTCAACAATCCCTGGATTTGCGTCTTAATTTTTGCGCTTTCCATCACTGACATCCTGTACATGCAAATGTTAGGAAGAAGACACTTTTTCTTCAACTGTAACTCGGGTTGGATTCCCCTCTTGGGAAGTAATCCCTTTGATTCCTGAAACATTTGATCAGATTCGTTAACAACGTCAACCAAATCAGCTTTCAAATTCGAATTACAACCATCAAATTCTTCATAATCAATATCATTCTCGTGTTTGATCATGAGAAGCACAAGATTCTTGCTCGAATTCACCAGTCTTTTCATTTGCCCTGCATTAACACTCGAAATATTTATTTTTTTGCTATGAGTTTTCACGATATATTCCACTCCATTTTTGAAGATGTGATATTTGTTTTCATGTCAATGGAAAATAGCTTTTCTATCACAAAGGTACGGGTTGTCCAAAACGATGCCATGAATATCAAATGGCACAATGTCAAGCTCCACTTCATCTATGAATTTTGTATTGATTATGAATTTCAGTTTACACTCGTAAGCTGCAATTGCGCATTATCACATACCCATCCAAGTGGATACAGTTTATGGTGGAACAGTTTCTAGATTTAAACTCTTGACAATGTTTTATGAGATAATATTGGCTTGAGAGCTGCAATCAAACAACGTATCAATCTTGTTATTTTTTGAGATCACCCTTATGTGAAGCAGTTCTATTATCCTCTTTTCATTTGGATTTTCATTTTGCGCGCCTGAAGAACTAGTGTTGGCAATGGAATCCTTTCCTTGAAACCCCATGGCTGTGATTTTCATTTCATCACTCGATTCAGATCCCAAATCCTCTTGAGTGGTTGCAGTTGTATTTTCTTTTCTTTTTTTGTTGAATTTCTTGGTTTCACTTCTAGATGAAGCTTCGAATAGTGAGCTTCATCGTCACCCTCTCTGGAACAATGTTAACGTATTGTTTTATCTCCTTCTGTTTTAATGGATGCATTTTTCTTTCCTTTGAAACCCTTTTCTTTCTTTTTACCCTTAAACATATTTTTACTACCTTCTCATGGGGTGTTTTTCCCTATTGCCTCAAGATGAGTGGCTTACACACACACATCATCTAGATTGCTGGGATTAAACATTAAGATAGTATGCCTAAGGTAACTTTGTAAACCCCCTATGTACTTCAGCAATGTGTCATGTGATTGCATATCTACACATAACATCAAAGACCTTTTTCTGAATTATTGGGTGTAATCTTGCGCATTTTGACCTTTAAGCTCTCTAAAGTTCTGCCAATTCATGATGGATTTCTGCATATAAACTAGAGGGTAGAATTATATTTTGACTACAACAATGAAATCGTTCCAGGAAATAGAGATCTTACCGGTGTTTTTAATCTCCTCTTGGGTCTTTGATTCCCACCATACTAGTGTTGCACCCTCCATTCTCAAGGAAGCTAACTGAATCTTTATGTCATCCTCTTGAAGGTTTTGAATCCTGCAATATACCTCCAACTGACGTATCCAATTATTAAGCTTCTCTGCATTCACTTCACCGTTATACATGGGAAACTCGAATTTAACATCAAGTTTAAAAAAGGTGATTTACCAGTTCCTTTTGAAGAATAATGATGAGTATGAGTAAGAGTTGTATTAATGGAAGAGTGTGCAGATGCTTGTGAAGAAGAAGATGAACAAGATGGTGGATAGGGTGGAGGTTTTTCTCCATTCCCATTACCTCCTTTTCCATTACCTCCTCTTGAAGAGCTTTCTCCTTTTGGAGGTTTGGAACTTTATCCTTGCAACCTGCTATTCCTCTCTTCATAGAGGACCTTCACCATCTCTGTTATATCAAAGAAAACATTTATGAAGGTCTTCTCATCTTCTGTCATGTTTGTAGGTTCTCCTTCATGAGACATGATCTCTGGAGTCTCAACTACAACTTGAGGCTGAACTGGTGTTGGAGATTGTGGCAATCTTTCTCTTCTTCCCCTTGACCCAACTTCAGGGCTTCCAACCAGCTTTCCTTCACCTCTTTTGAGTTTTAACCTTGTAAGAATGACATAAAATTGCAAACAATTAAATCCTTCTTTCACAAAGCAAACCTAGTGCTCTGATACCAAATTGATCTGATTTAGAATATTAGTTTGCAGTGCTAAGATCTCCCTCACATTATAAACAAAATGCTTTCATTGTACTTAAGGATTCATGATATTTTGCAAGCAAACTGAAGAGTTTTTTTTATGTTAATTTTATGAGAAATTTAACATAAATTAGAAATTGAACAAGAGCATAAACATGTACAAAACATCATCAAAAACACATTATAGCAAGCACATGATAAAAGAGTTCACCCCTCCTGGGCTATGTCTCCTTGGTCCAGCTTCCAATGGCTTGGACCTTTCTATTATGCTCAAAAGTGTACAAATATGTGTTTACAATGCTTAAATGCTTCTGAAAACTACTCCCAAGAGTCCGAAATGTCCAAAAATGGCTATCTAACCTCTTTTTGCATCCAATTTGGTGAAAAACTGAAGACGTTATGACTTCCCCTTGTTTTCCCATTATTCGTTCCACAAATTGCTCCACATCCGACATGAACCCACAGTTTCCCTCCAAAAATCTGTTAACAGAGCGAGAATTTTTCCGCGCAGCGGGCCATAATGCATCAGCATCGACTGTCCATCGGAAATTGCAATTGGCGTAGTCCTGCGGTCTTATGGACTGTGAAGTAGGCGAGTGATATACGATTGTGATTTTGTGGTCCCGACGAAACTCTTAACTGGAGCTTATAATTGTATCATGTTCGGGATCCTTTCACAATTGGCAGAGTACCAGGGTCCTGTGTATGCGGGACTTTGCAACGTGTTGTGATTTGCAATTGCGATATCACATTGCAACCCAAACGTGTCGGGGCCGATTCTGTAGTGTCGTGCAAGATGTGTGATCGCATCACAACCCGATACCTGTTGAGGGTCGATTCTGTAACACCTCCCTTTGCCGATGTGCAATTTGCGAAATGTGGGGACCACTGGCAGCCTGCCACTTGGCACCTCCCGATTCACTGATGGAACCTGCCATGTCATCCAATCCTGCCATGTGAGCAAGTCAAACCTGAACTATGACTTGCTCTAACTTCTGCATATGAACTCGAATTTGAGTGTGGTTCACACCGTTGGATTTATAATGACGAGCTCTTCGATCTAAAGCTAAGTTTATCAAGATTCTGACACTGAGTTTTGAGCCTAATTTTGAGCACCTGATCAAAACCCTTCCAGGATAAAAACGACTAAATCTTTTTTTTTTATTGATGTAAAAAGAAGAGCACCTACTCTATTACATAAATCTATTTGTGAGCCACCACTCATAGGAAGCACCAACTCCCTTTGCTTTCTTGTTAACACCCACTAGTAGGAAGCACCGACTCCCTCATTTTGTAGACCCCTGATCAACTTACCAAAAGCACCATGTGAAGCACCAACTTCATGGATTTGTTGCAAGCACAAACTTGCAACTCCTTGGATTTATGCAAGCATCAACTCACAGGAGGCACCAACCCCTAAGATTTCTTCAGAAACCCACTAGAGATGGAAGCACTAACTTCCTGTATACAGGCTCCAACCCACACTCAATAAGGAACTAATGTTCTTTGTAGATGGAACCTACTCTGTCTGATATCAAATTTTTTCTCGTCAACAACCTTTCCTCTACTCATAACATGATGCACTGTGTCCTCTGCTCACTTTGCAGCAACACAATGTACTCATTCCTCTGCTCTCAAAAACATACACTCAAATCTTAACTTTCTTCTTTGGCTCTGACCCTTTTGGCCTCTTTCCTCTGCATATACATTCTCAACCTCTTCTTTGCAACACATGTTCACTCAACCTCTTCCCAGTAGCCCTCACACAAAGATTTCTTCTCCTGGCCCTTTTCTTTAGCACATGCACACTTTTCCTCCCCTTAGCAGTGCACTCACTCTCAGAGCTCTCCACACAACTCACTCAACTATGTTGCATTCCCCCACATTACTCAACTGCAATCTTGGATTTTGTTTCATTGCAACACAATGCTCGATCTTTTTCTTTGTCAGCCATCATTTTTCCATTCATGCTACCCAAGTGTACTCCTGCACTTGACACTCCTTCCTGTTGTTGCGTCTGATACATAGGAATTGCAGCTTCATTAACCAATAAGAATGGGATCTGTTCTATGACCCATTATTGTTGCATTAAACATGAGGATGGGCACTTGAGTGTTCCCATGCTGAGACATATATCGTCATTCAACTTGCACGCTCCAACAAGGCTCTTGTTCTTTCTGTGAACAAATCTCTTGTCCGTGAGGCTTCGATCTTCATTCAATTCCCCATAGCACACAAGCAAGATCAGGGATGGCTTGTCTTAGCTCATGACATACTCCATTATTTCACCCTGTGCAACTATTTGAGTCAAGATTTTCTGTAGTTTCGATTGTTCTAATGACCAACTCTTTTGTGCGCATTTACTTGGCTATCATGGGGTTCTGCTAATCCAACCATGGCTATGGACAAATATGACATACCTATCAAATCTTGATAACTTCTCTCCAAAGATGCCAACTCATCCATGTCTACATACACAACTTATGGTGAATAGCCTAGTTGGCGTACCTTCAAAATATGACACATAATGCCCACGACTTGTCAACTCATCAATAAGCTATCTACACCCAACCATCTTTTCAATTGAATTATTCATAACTTGTAGGATAGATCAGGGATGACTTGTTTGATTGAGTCAGGCCCAGTAAAATAGCTCTACAAATCGTGGTCCTTACCTCCTTGTGTCTCTATTCTCTACAGTTGCCATTAATACTGGAAATAGATATGGTGCTCTGTCATAGTTAGTGAACTCACCAATAACACATGAAATCCATGCAAAACTAACACTTGGGTATGTCTTTCACTGTTGTCCGATAGGTCGGAAGGTCGTGGGTCAACTCGCTTCACTTCTTATGCATTTGTGTTTGCCTCTGGATTCACAACTAGTCCTGGAGGCCAAATAATTATTTAACATTGAAAAACTAAACACCACAAACATGACTCCTGGGCACACCTTTCAATGTTGGTTAGGGATTTGTGAGTCAACCCACTCTTTTTTCTTGCGCACCTACATTTTCCTTAACCCCGACTTTCCTGTAGGCCCAACTAAAGCCCTTTTCTACTGCTCTGGGCCCATTTGATTGATTCAATCAAATACACGGGAAAATATTTATAAAACTACCCGTTGGCTTGAACTTTGAGGCTTTGCCACATCATCAGTTTATGTTATGTTGACATCATTTGGGCCACGTGGCACCTTCCTACCACGTGGAATCTTCCTACCACGCGACTTTCGTACTACCACGCCATGTTGACTTCATTTTCTATTTTGCTTCCAACTCATCACAGAGGCAATCACATTTTTCCAATTGTTTACCTGTACTGAGTCCCACATTGGTCGGGAGTCAGGACTTTGTTCTCCTACTGAACTTGCTGCAATGCTCGACTGCTGACTTAGATATCGTCCCACACAGGGTCAGGGTCGAGGGGGTCATGATGTTCTCCTACCAACTTTTCTACATGGCCCCAACCTTCAACTAGGCTCGACTTCCGAATAGGCTTGAACTTGGCTCAAAATTTGCCTAAGTACTAAGGAATGAACTTTTCTATTTGCAAATTTCAACTTCCTATAACTCCTAATCCAGAAGGCCTTTTCCAAACTTCAACATACCAATAGAAATCTCTTTTATAGCACTATCCGCTTAATTTCCAGATACATCTGAGCTAGTCTCCTGAGGCAGAATATCCTCCAAGCTTGATACTAATAACCACCATAGTCATTTTTTTATGTCTTCTTCATTAAGCCTTCTATTATGATGATTCTCTACAGAACACTGTAGAAACCATGGGACTACCCCTGGGCTTATGCCAACATCTTCTTCCACCAAAATCAATGCTACTTTGATCGACATTAATGCCAACACACTTGTTGCCACCATCGGGACAATGCCAATTTTCCAACATTTTCCTATTGTGATCTATGAGGACTTGTACTAGTTATTATGGCGATCTTATGGCGGATTTTCCATGGTTTCTATTCCGGTTATATGATGTATTCTATTTGTTGTATTTATAATACTTTCTTGCATTTATGTTGAATGGTCCTTTTTTCCATCCATGATACAACAATGAAGAGGTGCGATTTAGGTCATTCAAAGGGAAATCAAAAGGGAGGGGCAACATATCAGATGACCATTTCAGAGAAGGCTCAACATATCGAGGGTTGATATCATATTGGAGACCCAAAATTTTGGGAGCCAAAATTGAGAGAAGGGCCAAAATGAAAAGGAAGAGCCGTAATGAAAAGGAAAGCATTGAAATTTGGGAGGCGATCACATCAAAAATTGATATTAGAAGAATGGAAGGAAGGTATATCAGGGCCCAATATCGGAATGTTAAACATCGAAGGAAAGAGATTTCGAAACCCCCTGTTTAAAATGTTTTCTAAAAATTTCCAATCCAATGGAGGGGCTTCGATGTTGTTAGAGCTTGGTCATAAGAAATCAAGGGACCAGGGGCATAGAAAAGGCAGAACACCTATGTGTTATGTTGAATATCGGAGGTCCAGAATTTCAGACCCCTATTGTATTTGGGTTTTTGAAAAGACTCCAATGAAGGGGCTTTGATGTTATGTGGCATTGGGTCATGAGAATTCAAAGAACCAAGGGTCAAATAACAAATATAAAGGGATTTAGGCCCCCAACAAGAGCCATAAGGCTTAAGCACCCAAGTTCCCAAACCACTTGTCACGGCACCCGGTCCTATGGGGGAATTGAGATAAGAGGGCTAAAAGAGTAAATTATCATGGGTACGCCTTTTCATTTAAAGTTTGAGCATGTTTAGGGGTGGATCGTCGTCTATCTCTGCCTAAAAAACCCTCGAAAGCATTTCTAGGGGGGTAACCTTTGTGGGCAATACACAAGCGCTACCCCCTAGAGTGGAAAAGTCAGAAGGGTGGCTCCACTGATCCGACATCCCATATTGATTCCTAGGCTTAGCCATTGGATCCAAACTCCTATTCTTTTACCCACTGGAGGATGGTGGGGACCATACACCACGATTATTAGTCTGTCAGCGCCAGTATCAAGCGAGCGATGAATTTAAAAGGTAAACGGTAACCTCTCCACCCTTGTTCTTGTCCACCTATCATATGTCACCACCTAATCCCCTTCTACCATGTGTCCCTCGTGATGTCATCCCACATCAGACGACCGTTGACCCCTCTATGCCTATAAAAATCCTTCCCACTACAAATTTTTAAATCTTTGTCTCGCTTTCCTAGTGCAAGCTCCTCCCGCCATTCTTCTGCTCTCTAACATCGTTCAATTACTCAGCTGGTCCTTGACTCCCGTCCAACGTCATTTTTAGTTGTCACTAGGACTACTAGGTAATCAATTTGTCCCCTCCACCCGCAAATTATTTGAATACTCATTAAAATATGAAGAAGGCGGTTCCCAAGGCCCCTAAAAACTGGGAAGCCAAATCCTCATCTAATGTTGAACCTCTCATGGACACTGATGCTCAAATTTTAGACCCTCTTTGTTCTTTCCACTTGTCGCACCTCCAATTCAACTTGTATGGCCACCATGTCTAAGGAGAGGAGCCATTCCGTGTAGTTGAATCGGGGTTGTACTATCAGATCGCCTCTTCTGTACATAACTTCCCCAAGTTCGTGTCTTGGTTAACTGCAACTTATATAGAGGAGAATAATTGTTTTGTTTCCCCCATTGGAGCCAAAATCCTAGAGGTGACCCCAAAGCTAATCCAAAAGGCTCTAGTTTACCCAAGCTCCCCTGAACCCCAACAGTTTGCAGAAACCACCTTGGTTTGGAACTATACTACCCTCCCAACAGTTGAACAATAATATTTTTTTCAAATGGTGTTAGCCCCTAGCTTACAGTCCTTGCCCATTGCTAATAGTTTCCCAATAACTATATTTTCTGAGTCTATACATCCTATCTTGTTTGTGATTTCTCACCTATTTGGAGATGACAATGCCAATATGGCCAAAAAATCATACCTAGGGTTTCTTAGGGAGATGATGCAGCCAGGTCATCTATTTGACATACCTACTTACTTGGCTGAGTCCATAAAATTCTAGTTATGCCAGTTTTCCACCACTTCATACTTCAAGTATTATTCTCTGTTGTTCTACCTATTTTTGTACACCCATGTGGAGGAGTTTGAATGCCTGGGAATCAGTCTTGTGGCCTTAGACAAACATAGGAGGCTTGTTTTTGACAGGGACACTGTTGTTAGGAGGAAACCAGAGAATGATGGTTATTCACAGTTCATTTCCTCCTACATGACCATTTACAACAAAATTATCTATAATGTGTCCCCTCTAATAATTCTCCCTTAGCAAAAAGAAATCCTTCAACTGAGCAAGGACACTAGGGTGGGAGTTTGGTACTTGTTTGAGGATTACACAGAGATCTAGGTCTATGGTGTGAGCTTCCTCCATACCACTTTCCTATGTTCATATCTATGAGGATATTCACCCTCAAGTTCATTAGAGAGAGGCCTAATGTGGGCTAGGTCAATTTTGTCCCTGCCAAGAAGGGATATATGTTCAAGTTGGGAAAACATATAGCGCCTTTTATTGTTAACTCCAAACATACCTTCTTGGCAACTTAGGAATTGTTAAAACAAATGAATTTTGACTTGGGATATGTTTGGCATTATAATCCCCACGGGGTCATTACAAAGAAAAGAGAAAGAAGAGGTTTAGCAATTGAGACACAAACTGAAGATGTCAGTCAGCGAGCATGTGCAGTATAAGGAACTTGCATAAGTGGAGGAGAAAGCAATCCTAGAAAAGGCATTGATAGACAAAAATAATGAGGTGGTGGATCTTAAGAAGCAGGTGGTTGAACTTCAACTGAGAATAGACACTCACATATGTGATGTGCTGATGCCAGAGAACCCTCAAAATCCCACAGAACAACTCAAAAAGACCCTAACCGAGCTCCAACTCCTGGAAGGAGAGCTCAAGAAGGTGCAAACGAATTTAGACACATCCCAACGAGCCTTGTCACAAAAATAAAATCAGCTTGAGATATCCAAGACTAATGAATATCTGATCAGCAAAAACCTATAGGCAACCAACCAGGAGATTGTTGAGCTCAAAGGCCTTCTGAAAGGAAATATATTTCTTTTGCAAGCTAATAAATTAGTTTGGGATGAAATTATAGCAGAGATGAAAAAAAATTGGGTGTACATAACTTTGATGGATGAACAAAATAATGCAATCAAGGACTACGAGTGATTCATCCTAATTGCCAAGGAAGAGGGTGAAAAGAACTCCCAGATTTCCAATAAGTTCATTCAGATTGTAAATGAAAAGCCACTCAATGAGTTGAGGCCCATAGATGTGGTGGATCGAGTATTTTCTATCATGGAGATCTCCAAAGTAGTCCAGAAAGAAGAGGCCAGAGCAAAAGTTGAAGAGTTCCTAGACATAGTGCTGAAGGATGTGGTTGCCTTCAATGTTGAGTTTGATGAGAGAGTTAGAGTAGGGTTTCCTATATCCTGGGATCTTGTGGGAATGTTGGTCCCATGGGCACAATATAATCAGATGTTAGTGAAGGCCAATAGCAAGTTGAATTCCTCCCATGAGAAGACTACCACCCTTAAAGGTAAAACAATGGTTAATTATATCAGAAATGGATTTTGGCTGTTAGGCTCAATGAAGACCCTGTTCCACCCTTGGTTGAATTATACAGGGCTCACAAATCACAAGGTTTCATATCAGTGATTCTTTCATGCTCCTCTACCAGCTCCAACACTGTGGAAAAGGTGTGAACAATTTGTCAGTCCTCTTGTGCTCCAGATCATCGACCCAATGATGTTGTCTCCAGAACCTGCCTATCATAGTTAAATATATTGTTGATTGTGTCGAATCATGAAACTTTTATATTTTTTGTTTCATGTAAATATTATGTTTTCCAAGACTCAATACTAGTTAGTTAGGATCCGACTAGTACATTTGTGCCATTAAAGCACACTGATATTTTGTTATGATGATTCACTGCCTAATCAAGAAAGAATATTTTGTAAAGGGTTCTCCCTTTAAGGCCCTACAAAAATAGTTTTATGATACAAAACCAAGGGTTTGGAATTTTAGTTTTCCAAAAGAGAAGCTCTGCAAATTGTCAATGAAATGCATGTTCTATGGAAGATTAATGAATTGTTTTTGGTGATTCCGGCTCAATTGAATGTGTAGTATGTATTCTTTATTATGTTTGTTCCATATGTTCTCACTCTTCTTATCAGATTACATGTAATAGTAGTTGTTGGATATGTTTTCATGGATTTAAGGATTCATCTAGGTCTAATGTTGATTAAAGATGCCTATAAATGATGTGAATGGTTATCCTTAAAAATGTGCTCCATGTATCTTAGCATTTCATTTAAATTTTTTTCTCATCCACTTCATGTCGAACTTTGATGCACTGGATTCTTATTTTAAGCCATGTGCATTGGTTTTCTTTCCTCCTCGATTATTTTATCCGATATACTACAAATGTCTATTAAAAATACTTGTTCATGTAATGTTGGCCACTAGAGTCAAATATTAATGCACATGTGAGTAATATTTTGCATTCGACTTTGTATTTCTCCTCTTAAGGAAGGTTATGAATCAATTTCATCTCAAATATGTTAAATACTAAGGGTAATAAAAAATATTAGTAGATCCTTAAAGCACTCATCGAGGTGTCCTAGGAACTTGTCTCTCTTCAACCCAGAGGATGCCTCTAGGAGCTACAACACTATATATGGATCTTCACATGTTTCTATCAATTATTGAATGGTTGATGAATGCGTGGGCTAACAATTGTTATTAAAACTAGCCATCGAGGCCTTGGAGCCTTTGTGGTGATTCTTAGATGAAAATTAGAAGTTTATGACTAGATATGCATTCATGAACTGTAGCTGACAATTTGACCATATGCTTGATGAAATTTCTGATGTGGATTAGGCATCTCTAGGTCAAGTTCTTGCTTGAGTTTGAATGGATGTCATTGTCACCATCTCTTTTATGATTCTAGAAAGTTGCAAGGAGTTTTGGGAAGTGGTCTAGAGCCTACCCTAGGAAGGTGGCTCAGATCTCAGGACCGTTGGCACTGAACTGGAGGATTTTAGTCAAAACTGCATTGAATCCTTTTTGTGTGTGCGGTTGGAGTTTCATAACCACACTCTTGCCTTGTTGTGCATGCAGTTGGGGTGTTAGGTAAGAACAAGGGTTCCAAGTCAGGCACTGATCACTTGTGATGGTTGTTCAACTCATGAGTGATCTATAGTTCCTGTAGGATGTCAGTAAGTTTTCAGATTGTAGGCCTCACTTTCTTAACTAGAACTTGAAGGTTGGGTCATGTCATATTGAAACTTGTCTCATGTTTTCCATGGAGAGCTTGTGAATTTAGGTAAATGTGGGAGGGGTAGTTACAGGGTGGTATCAGAGTGGATTGTATTCTCTTAGGGTGATATTTGATACCACATGGTGGTATCAGAGTGAGGTTGTAGCATTGGACCTCGGGGTAGATGATATTGTTATGTATGTATGCTAGTTGTATACATGCATTGCAGTGGCTATGGTTGTCATGTATGAAGTCAGTGTTACAGTTTGTGTTATCATGCATGATGTCAATAGGTTGATATGTTGATTTCAATATATATATATATATATATATATATATATATATATATATATATATCGTTCGAATTTGGACTGAATTGTGCAGATGAGATAGCCTCCCCTGAGATACATTGATGTATGATTTCGATTATGTCTATGTTTGGTTTATCTTTCGAATTTGGACTGAATTGTGCAGATGCAATAGCCTTCCCTGAGATACATTGATGTATGATTTCGATTATGTCTATGTTTGGTTTATCTAACATCGTATGTTTGCAAGAAGAAGAAGGTTATAGAAGACGAGAATAATGGTGAACTACAGTTCACATGAATCTCCTTATCAATTAGTTGAGCAAAAAGGAGATGAGTATCCTCCTGATTTAGCACATACATTGAGAAGTTTGAAGGAAAAAATCAAAAGTTGCAAGGCAAATAACAGGCTAATTGAGTCTCAAGAAGGACTTGCTAGAGATCAGGAAAATCATGCATAGATCAATGTAGTGATTCTTCAGAGCTTATAATATTTGTAGAAGTAGGGAAAACTAAGGATCATTTATGGACAGGAGGAAAGGACAAATGGGGCATATGGCAGCAAGTCTTGATCAAGATATAGGTTGGATAGGGATGACATAGTCAAAGGAAATAGATTGTTGGATACACCTGATAGGAGAGGGCGTGATTATGGGTTTTATTCTAGTTCTGGTTTAGAAAGACATCAAAGTCATCACTGCCATCATCCTTATAGGAGGAGTGAGAAGACAAAGGTCCAAAGGTTCATTAATGGATTGCCATTAGAATTTAGGGAACAAATTGAGTATGATGAGCCTCCATCATTAGAGGAAGTCATCAGGAAATTGAAGCATTGTTATGAGCATTCTAAGCACAAGTATGAGTCTAAGTGGGATTGGAAAGGTAATTAGAAGACTAAATGAAAGTGGGATAAGAAGCGAGGAATACCTCATGAGCCCCACATTCATGCTTGGAATATGGTACGAGGGTGACTCGCTGAAAGAAATATTTGGTTCAGCCAATCTATGGTCGAGTGGTTCGAGGAAGTCCCATACCTAGTTGGCTTATGCATTCATTAATAAGAGTTCTTTCTCCTTTGTATTTCATGTGTAAATGTATTGGTTTATATATGTATTTCATGGTTGTTCCATCCTTATTATTTCTATTGTTTATATGATGGTTATGAGTATGTTTTTTGACAGTGATGATGAATGGATCTCATCATGTTTTGATTAGTAAATGAATGAACAATGAACATATGACCTAATAGATGATAATGCAACTATTGTGAGAAGGCAACAATGCTTCTTTACGAATCTCAAATAAGTATGAGACCCCTATGCCTAGATCTATTGTTATGACATGTAGAATAAATATTTGTGACTTGTTTGATGAAATTTAAGTCATGGCTAGTAGGGGTACAATCAATTCTTTGTTCAAGTATTTGCATTAGTATCATTGTCACAATGTTATTTTTCGTTTATGAAATTTTCATGGTGTTCTAGGAAGTGGCTTGAGTCCTGGCCCTAAAAAAGTGGCACAAAATTCGAGATCACAGGCTCAGATTTAGTTGAAAATGTCACCAGTCGCTGGCATGTCCTTTCTATGGGAGCGAATGGAGGATCCCATTTGCATTCATTCCCATGTCGTGGGAGCAACTGAGGCTCTAGGTTAGTAAAATGTTAAGTTTCCTCAAGGGTTGGTCACATGGAAAGGTTGGTTGGATCCTGGAGGTTTTGTAACATGTGTAGAAGGTCAGATTGGTTGTGTTTTATTAGTTGCACTTTCTTAACTGTACATGGGGATTTGAATAAGATAATAGTAGCCTCTCATCACATGTTTACCCCAACGGAATAGTTAACTTAGGTAAATGTGGGAGGAGGGTGTTATAATTGACGTGGTGAAATGAATGACAAGTGTTGTGACTTTAATTGCTCACGTGGCTCCACGAACGAATAGGAAGGAGGAAGGGTATGAAGAGTGTGGAACCATTGAACAAAATAAATCCCTGAACTAAATATTCCCTCCTAGATGGCTTTGCAAATTTCTATCGTGTGATTTTAAAGGAGAAACTAAGCCCATATATATTTGGCTACACTCTCACGTTCACATTATTCGACAATTGAGAAGGAACCTGAAATGAGAAAAATCAAAGAGAAACATAGATGAATAATCTTTCCTTATGAAGCCACTCTCTCTGGTCAATTATACATCTCCTTCTCCTTGATACTCAGGTTAATCATCTACCTCCTTCTCCTTGATACTCAGGTTAATCATCTACCTCCTTCTCCTCAATAAAGGTTAGATTTCTTGTCTTATAAAGGGAAATCCCTTTTGCATCCTTTAGCTAGCTACAACCTAGACTAGATATGTGAAATCATGTGAGGGAAGTATGAACTCACTCCCCTAACTAATTCAGATCACTTGGTAGATCTATATCCCCTAGCTTGGTTTGAATTTGTCCCTGCCCCTTATCCCCCTAAGCAAGGGCCAATCTGGCATCTCTTCATGCCGAGAGTGACTCACTCAACCAATCAACTTCCCAGGCATTACCCCATCTTGTACCAAGCTTGTGACATAGTGGTACTTATTATTTATATGCTTTTTCCTCGCATGAAACATCGGGTCTTCCATCAATCTTATGAAACTTTTATTGTCACGATGTATTCATGTAGTTCTAAGTGGTCACTCAAACAAGTTTGATAACAACTTCCTGAACCAAATTTCTTCCCAACAGACTTCACTTGCAGCAACATATTTAGCATAACTACTCAAATAAATTGTATCCTGCTTTTTCTCATCCATGAGACCATGGAATACCCTAGGTTGAAGCATCCACCTATTGTGCTTCTTCCATTTGTCTCAATTCCACCCCAATTTGAATCTGTATATCCCATGAGTTGGATTTCTTTACGAGTATACCAAAGATAGTGATGTATGGTTCCACGTAAATATATTAGGATATGCTTAGCAGCAATCCAATGATCATTTTTTGGCTCCATTTGAAACTGACTAAGGACATTTACTACAAAACAAATGTTCGGTCTTGTATTTACTAGATACATCAAGGACCCAATCAACTATACTGCTACAAATAGTTGATTGGGTCCATCTGAAACTGACTAAGGACATTTACTACAAAACAAATGTTCGGTCTTGTATTTACCACATACATCAAGGACCCAATCAATAGTTTTTAACAAGTAGGATCCACAGGACTGGATTCTGAACTCCACAACTTCTTTAAATTCATAATCATGGGAGTCATCATTGGCTTGTTGTCCATCATGTCAAACTTTTGAAGTATCTTGATCACATATTTACCTTGTCCAAGATATATCTCACATGGATTTTTCCATACTTCTAGTTCCGTGTAATAATGCATAATCCCAAGATCTTTCATATCGAACTCAACTTCTAACTACTTCTTGCATTCCTGAATCTAGTGCTCTAGACCTATGACTAGTAGATCATCTGCATATAAGAGTATGATAACTACTTCACCCTAAACCACCGTAATATATAGGTTACGATCTAGAATATTCTTGGTAAAACCAAGTCTCAATAGGTATACATCCATTCTTGCATACCAAGCTTTAGGTGCTTGCTTTAAGCAATTTAGAGCTTCATTCAACCTACAGACTTGAGTCTCCCTTTGATTTATTTAAAATCCTTGAGACTCCTTAATGTAAACCTCCTCATCAATGGTCCCATTTAGGAAAGTTGGCTTAACATCCATTTGATGGATATTCCATCCCATAGTAGCAGTCAATAAAACAAGCGATCTTATTGTTGCATATCTAGCTATGGGAGAAAATGTTTCCTCGCAATCAATCCCTTCTTTCATTGAGAAGCCTCTTTCTACAAACCTTGCCTTGTATTTATTAATGCTCCCATCTACAATGCACTTTATCTTGTAAATCCACTTTGAAGTGACTATAGATTTGTCACTTGGCCTAGGGACAATTTCCCAGGCATCATTCTTCATTATGGACTACTATTCTTCCTGCATAGCATTCCTCTACTCTTGATGTTTAGTTGCATATTCATAGGAGGAAAGTTCCACTTCAATGAGCTTTTTCATATATGAATCATACCCAGAATACCATTTTGGTCTTTTACTTTCCCTAGAGGTCCCCAATGTCATATGTCCTTCTACTTCTTGTAGAGTAGTTCTCAACCAATTTGGCCTCTTTCGATTTTATGTAACGATTACTTGTTGTATAGGATCACTAGGACCTTCAAAATCTTCTTGAGTATATGTCTGATATTGACCATTATTTTCCCCTGAGATATCCTCAAATACATGTATCTCTTCTTCATCAAAGTAAATGAGAACATCATTTGATTTCTTGTGAGTTATACTTTCATCAAAGATGACATCCCTAATTACTTAAATTTGATGATCCTAATTAATATAGATTATATATGCCTTTGATAAAGCACTATACCCAACAAATAGTCCCTTTAGACTGGTAGGACCCAAATTATTTCTCTTTTCCTTGGGTACATGAATATACACGAGACACCCAAATATTCGAAGATGATCCACACTTGGATTAATTCCTGTAAATGCTTCTTCCAAAGTCATGTTGTTGAGAATTTTGTGACGACATCGGTTCTACAAGTAAACAATTGTCATACATGCCACCCCCCATAGGAATTAAGGGAGATCTTAATCATGTAGCATGGCCCTGACACATTATTCAGTAGTTTTATTCTTCCTTTCATCCACACCATTCTATTCAAGATTATAAGGAGTGATAAGCTTCCTATTGATCCCAACTTCCTTGCAGAAAGCTATCAGCTCTTTCGAGGTGTATTCTCCACCATTGTTTGACCTCATAGTCTTGATCTTTATCTCAGTTAGATTCTCCACTTCATTATTGAACTCCTGAAACTTTTTGAATACCTCGTACTTGTTCTTGAGAAGGTATAACCATGTCTTCCTTAATAAATCATTAATGGAGGTTACATAATATTGATGCCCACCAAGAGACTTAATTGTCATAGGTCCACATACATCTGAATGTATGAGATCTAACACTTCTGTAGATCTAGTATCACTTCTTGCAAATGGTTCATTTACATTATTGCCTAGAGCACATCCCTTATAGGTCCTTGTTCTGGCCATAACACCCCCACCCTTCTTTTTTGTGGAAAAATAATGGGGACCCTCCTTCTTACATGTTGGAAAACTACTTTCTTTCCTAGAATCTTGGTGACTAAAGGGGAATCTTTACTGAATTCTGAGTCCTCTCACATTAAATCTTTCTTGTGGAGGAACATTTATCTTTTCCAAGTGATAAGGCTCATGTTTTCAAGGAAAGGTACCGACTTGAGTCTAATTCAATGAATCCCATCCTTCCCACCTCTTCACATAAAAAACATCTAAATTGATAGTTGTAGGGAAAGATAAGGGAGTCTAAACTTTATAAGTATCATACCCATTACCTTAAAATCTCCTGTACCACCCCACCCTCTTCATCCAATTTCTTAAATAAATTCTCTAAATAAATTTTACCAAAAGGTTGGTAAAAGAAGGTTGAAAGCACATATGTGTGGGAAGCACAAGTAAACCCGTCGGGGTATTGAACAGGCTCGCTGGTAGTGGGGCTATGCTTGTGTAGTACTAAGACAACTTTGTTGGGGCTATGGACGCTCACTGGAAGTGAAGCGATGTCAGGTAAGGGAGACTATATCAATGGATGTATACTTTCCTTAAAACTTCCTATTTGTACCTCTTTTTTCATTCACATGAGGTAAATTTAAAATTAATTATTTTCCTCAAATTTGGATTCATGGTTTTAGACTTAGCTTGTTTCAAGTACTTATCTTTTTAAGAATTTCTATTTCTTTATTTATTTATTCTTAGAAAGGGACTTCCAAGACCCAAAGAACAAATCCAACAACCCTACCAAGCACCAAGTCAACCCCCAATAAGATCTTCTCCAAGGCAGCTTCCAAATTTTGACCTACTGCAACTTTGTCCCAAAATTTTGGCCCTTCAACTGCTTCTTAGAATTTTGTCTCTACAATTTCGTAGCTTCACAAACCCTGGAAGCTTCACACCTATGGACAAGAAAATATATCCTTCCAAAGATTTCAACTTCTGCTCCTCTTATTCATCCTCCTAGCTATTGCATATCGAACTTGAGATGAGTGAGTGTATCAAATGAGGTCGAGTTCCTTGTATTTATAGCCTTCTCAAGGGATCGAATAACCCTCTCTTAGGCCGACTTGATATGATCTTGGGCCAAATTTGTCTCAATGGGATACAAAATGGATTTTTCTCGATAAAATAAATATCTTTCTTTATTACAATGAGTCCAAATGGGGCTATGACACATGACCAATATTATTTTTTTTATCCTAGAAACACCTAGAAAATTTAAAAGCATGAAGAACATGCTTTTGACTCAAACTTTAGTATGAAACCCATACTCCAAAATAAAATATAATTTATCTTTCTTTATAAATAATATACAATGTCATTATTACAGTTAGGTCATTGTCAAGACCGGATCTAGTTACAATTTTCAACATGAAGACCCTAAGTTATTGATGAAATGTGACCCTCCTTCAAAAACCTTTGATCGATCTTCCAAATTCGAGACTATAATTATAAAAAATCCTCTGGTCCCTTCTTCCAAATCCACTTCGCCTTTTGGATGCCACTTTTGTTGGATCCAATTGCTGAGAGCTTGTTATAATGTAAAAAATATAATGGATTTATAAATAAATGCTTGATATTTCATATAATGGATGTAACTTTCTATTTTGGTGGATTTCACCTCATATTTTGGATCTTTGAAAACCTTTGGAAATCATTTACTTTGTAATTTTTTCTATTAGACTGCACCCATTGGTGATTTGTTGCTAGAGGATCCCCCAACACTTGAGCCTGGGGCTAATCATTATTGTTCCATGACCGAGTCTACAACCTCTGAACCCCCAATTCGATCTCTTGAAAAGACTGTTTTGAAGGAGGGGTTTGTACCCCCTTCTTTCCCCACCATGAGCTTAGCTCCTCAACTCCACAAGAATGGAGCTTGCCTACTGCAATGAATATACATTTTGTATTCTACACCACCACTCATCTGCTCGTTTTGTAGACTAAACTTTCCAAATTCAAACCCCCATAATATTAATTAACATTTTTATTCTTTTTTTATCATGCCTATCCTTGTGTTTTTCTTATGGATTCTTTAGTGCCTCATGTACTTGCAAATGGATACCTAATATTCTCAACAAATTTCTCTACCCTTAAAAAATACCCTATGAGATCCTTCCTCACTCCTTGTTATCCATATGGAATATCCAATGGTAAAGGTGGCAATATCCAAAGCAAGTTTCAAATGAGGACTTACCAATAAAACTCTATACCACTATGTCATAAGAGTGTTGTATGTATACCAAATGTTTTCCTATGTCTTTGGATGCTTCTAATTGTAACACCTCATAAGCTACCAAAAGTCCTATTGATTACTCTTTTTTTCCCATCTATCTATGGATAGAATGTTTTAGACCTCTTCAACTTTATGTCCATCTTCTACCACAATGTAGTTCGAAATGCACTAATAAATCTAGCGCCCTTGTCTAAAATAATGTTCCGTGATATCCCAAAGTGCACATAGATATGTCCAAAGAACAATTTTTCTTCTTCTCTCCCATCAATGGTCTTATTACAAGGAATGAGAGCACACATATTGCTAAACTTGTTAATTACTATGTAGGTGAATCATGCCCCTTCTCAATTGGTGGTAAACCTTCCCCAAAGTCCCTAGAGATGCTTTCCCAAGGACGAATGGGTACATGTAAGGGATGGTATAAACCCTATTTTATATAATTTAAGTTTTTGGTATAATAAGTAATACATCCCTTTATGAGCCTAGCTACATATTCTTGCACATTTCTAGGCTAGTACACATACCTCTGCAAATCATCAATTATCTTTCCTACACCAAAATGTCCTAGAACCTTGGAGATGTGAACCTCTATGATTAGCTATAATCACTCAACTTTAGGAACATATAACTTTTCCACCCCATAAAGTGACCCATTCTGGAGATGTTAGTCAACTATGCTACCACCATTGTCTACATGACTCTTGCCCTATAACTATTGGTACACCTCCCCAAACTACTCATCCTTTGTATATGCCTCTCTATATGGGTCATGGGTGAAAGGATCCATGTGCATAAAAGTTCCCAAAGCTATAATTATTTATGTGGATGGCCTTTAAAGCATGTCAACCAACTTGTTTGTGCTTCCCCTCTAGTACTTCATCACTAAATGAAACAACCCTAAAAACTACATCCACTTATAATTTGTGGTCTATTGTAACTTACCCTGGCTTGCAAGTACTATAATGAATGTTGATATATGAGGATGGTTGTCCCATATCCTATCAAATAGTGTTTCCACTTCTTAAAAACTTGTACTAGGTCATATAACTACTTTTCACAGGCAGGGTAGTTGGGAACCACCCTATGAAACACATTAGAATGGTAGCATATAGGCCTTCCTCCCTACATAAATTCTACTCTCACAGCATACCCACTTGAATTTGTATTAGTTCAAAGGGATTCTAGAAGTTTGGTAATACAACCAATGCTTGACTAATTTTCTTCTTCACCTCTTTAAAGGCCTTCTAATGACACTTTCCCCACTCAAAAATCTTACCACTTAGTGATATGGTGTGGTGTAAGCACTATTGAAAATGAGGCTATGAATTTCCTCAAGTATTGTGCTACCCCACCAAAAATCCTAACCTCAAAACATTAGTTGGAACCAACCACTTTCATGATGGCCTCCATATTTACATGATCTATCTCGACCTCTCCTACACCAGTAACATATCCTAAATACATTGAAGATTGTTGTGCAAAATCACATTTCTTGAGATTTTCTAATATTTGGTGCTTCTTCAATGTCTCTAACATGTACATCAAGTGTGAGATGTGCTCCTCCTAGTTAGAATTGTATAATAGTATATCGTCCAAATAAATAATAAAAAATGAATCTAGAAAAGGGCACAATATGTCATTCATTAATCTCATGAATGTAGTTGGCACATTCATTAGACCAAAATGCAAGACTAACCACTCATACAATCCTTGTCTAGTTTTGGAGGCATTTTTTCAAGTATCTTCTTCTTCGACTTGAACTTGGTGATAACCAAATTTTAAATCCAAATTAATGGTCAATTATTAAAAACAATGCAATAAATCATAAATCTTGGATAGGGGTATTTATTCTTTAATATAATTTTGTACCACGCCCTATAATCGATGCACATTCACTGAGTCTCATCCTTCTTAGGGACAATTATGATGGGTGACCCACATGTTGAGATACTTGGTTAAATAACACCCTTCTCTAACAATTTCTACAACTACTTCTTCACATCATTTTCTTCTAAAACAAACTACCTGTACAAGCCAATGTTTTGTAATGGTGACTCTTATAATAGTTGGATCATATGATCCACTTTCCTCCTAGGCAGTAGCCCTTTAGGCTCTTGGAACACTTCACTATATGGTTGTAGCAGTTCTTCCAATTGTTTTGTCTATTCCTTAGTGCACTCCTATAGGGATGCCTTTACTCTCATTGACTTTTCTATAGACTATTTTTCTCTTAGAAATAATAAAACACACTTCTTACTAGAACTAATCAGTTTTTAGCTTGATGGGCACATACCAATGAAATTTTATACTTTCCTTTGTGTGCATTGATGATGAAGGACTTTCCTTCCTTGATGAGGTGATACAAGTTGGCTCTCCACATGAAAATTGCACCACTCCCAAACACCATTCGACATACATCAAGTGGAACTACATACAATTCTATTGCTTTAATAAAATTAGCACTTACACAAAAAAATATTTACACTACTTTGTTACCTTGATTTCTACAAGATTTTTGACCCATCCCAATGGATATTCACTAAGATGATCTCAAACCTCCAATCTTAGTTTGTTGACCATCTGTTGCAATGATTTTTTCCAGTGATATTGAGTCAAATAGAGCATTAAATTTTGTCTTCTTGACCTATATATTTATATGGAAGAGGTTGTTCATCTCATTCTCTCCCTATTGTTTAAGGCTACTTAGCTTCACCTCCTTCTGTACTAATGTGTAGACAATCTTTCCATTCATGTCCAAGTTGCTTTCTACCTTATTGCTCGAATATGTAGCTATAATATTTTCCTTCTTCCATCTTTCTTTCAATTATTTGGGTTGAGATATGAATGTAATTTCCATCACTTCTCCTCTATGCGACCATCAATATTATAGAAGTTACAGTGGTTACTAGGATATTTACACTAATGTGTTGTGGTTTCTATCTTCTTATCGAGATACAACTTGGAGTAATCTTCTTCCCAAGTGGGGCTTTATGATATAACATGATAATTAATTTCCGAGATTGTTCAAAAAAGATGGGTCCTCCTAATAAATTTATTAAGGTGGGATAAGAAAGGCCACACGCCCAAAGTTTTATCTGTCATATATTACTATGGAATGTGAATTAGCATAAAAATATCAACACACCCTTTTATGGAAGTAGACAATGAATAATATAGTTTAATTTCTCACCTATATGTGGGCCTAGAGGCTTAAATTTCTTTGTCTTCATTACCGTATTTGTTCAAAACTTTATATTCGAGTGACTAGACATCCTTTAGAACAAAAATGTCATATACTGGAATGGGTCCCTCATTGTCTGTTCCTATGCTATCCCCACATTGTCCATTGTCTCTCATAGAGGTGCCAAAATATAGGGCATAGTGTGCAAGATGCACCTTCCTACACCATTGTAGGCCTTCAATCTTGTTCTTAGGATATACGGGGATTAACCTCAATATTTCCTAAGGAAAGTGTTTATGTTTTTTTAACGAAGAATAACTTAGTTAACAAATGAAGACATTAATTGATTTATAACATAGAGTATTTATGCATGAAGTCAATCTCTACTATTCACCCAAATGTGAATAGGATGTTGAATTCTAATTCGGATGAAATTGAAAAGGGGCACAACCAACAAGGGGTTGTGACAATATTAAACCATAGGAATGATCTTTTGAACTATGGGCACCAAAATTTCTTTAAGGTAGGAAAATATATTAGAAAGAAAAAATATGGGTGGTATGGAACTACTTTCCTAGAACATATTCATGAAATAGAATACCTATGGGAAATACAAGCATTGATCCATTAACTCATTTAACATTGATCTTTCTCTTAACCCTGATGATGGATCCCATTTGGGATTCGAAATGTTGGTGTAAAAATTCTCTTACTGTGGATTCTCCAATCAAAGATTCTAAAAGCACACACCACAGATCTCTGAAATCCATCATTTAACATTATATAAGACAAGAAATGATATAGGTAAACCAACATAAATTTCTTGAATTTATTATTGATTAATGGCAATAACCTAGATTCTAATTTCACTATAAATCCAATAATTCATTAATCAAATGGTAGCTCCAAAATCATTGTCCTAAGTTTCTTGTTTTCATCTACAAATCTTTCTATTCAAAAAATGCTTACAATAAGAATGCTAATGAAGGAGATGGGAAGTGGAAGGAAATGAAATCCATTTGATATTGCAAAATTGTCATGAAATTGGCCATGACATCCACTTGAATAATGAGAAAGGGACCACTTAAGTAATCAAACCCCAATATTGAAATTAGCCCAAAGAAACCACTTGAACTCTTGAAGGGAAAGCTTATTTGGAAATTAAGATGAAAGAAAAGTTTGATTAAAGAAGAAAGCTGTAAATTTTTAAATATTCATAAAAAGTTTCAATAACTATAAAAATTAGGAAAAATATATGCAATAACACTGGATTCAATGTAATTAATCATGGATTGTTCTTCTAAGTCATGGATTCTTTATTTACACTCCTTCACAGATATCAAGGATCTACCACTCTTTATTTCCCAATAAGCTACATATCTATTCACAAGTCATTGTCTCTTTCTTTTATTTTCAAAAATTAATTATTTACATAAAAACAAATTCTACTTTCAAATAATTAATAATATTAACAACCATGATTTTTAATGTAACACAAAAAAAATTATTCATTTTAATATATTTTTTATTAATTAAATTTAAAATATCTCATAAACACAATAAAATAATTTTAATTAACATAATTTTCATATAAGACTTATTCCTTTACACTTAATCTACATGTAAAAGATATATCTAAAAATATATCAGACTTTTTCTTCCCAATAATCCTTTTAATTATTTATGGAATTCATTAAATACCAATATAGAAGCATATTGAATACTCTTTGTTCATAATGTTTTAGAAAACCAATTAATTTTTTTAATAATAAAATATTTTATAAAATTGACAAATTTATTGAGATTAATTAAAAACACCCTAATCCAATTTCTTTTTATATTATAAATACATGTTTATCAAAAGTTTTGAAGTGTCATCACAGAAACAGTAACATTAAGCCTCTTATACAAGTTCTCAACCATGACAAAAACAAATAATAGTATAAAAAAAGCAGACAAGAATCCAAACAAAATGTGATAGAAGACCATCAGGATCGTGACTAAAAACTAATACTAAAAATTACAAATAAGAATCGTCCCGAGACTTTACTTTTTATTATTATTCCTTTTGCGCCCCTGCGCGGAGGAAGATCTTCTGCCATCTCGGTTATACATCTCATTTATTTTTTCGCATATATATTACACTTTCATTGGTACCTCTTTGGAGCTCGTTGCTACTATTGGCACCTGGTGTTGGTTTGCTAAAGGGTTCACGGTGCTCTTCCACTCGGAGAACGCTCGGAGGAAAAAGGTCAGTTCTCTGAAAATCCCCATGAAAATTTCTGTTTTTCTTAGAATAGCTTTGGACTGGATAATTATATATGTTTAAAGCCTTATAGTTTTCTCTGCATTGCTTTAGGGGTAGCTCAAATCTTGCTGCAAAAGCTCTGAACCTTGGTCTTCTTTTTTTAGTCAGACATTTTCATTTACATACAGTTTATCCACTGTTGTCATTCCAATCTCTCATGTCTAGGTCTGTTTCTTTTGGCTGGTTGTGGGTTTCCATAAACAACCTTAAGAAATATTTTGTTATTTACAAACCATGCACATATCTACGCATTAAGATTGGTCCATGGTGGTGTGTCTATGAAATTAGTTGTTGCTGTATTATTTACCGAGATATATCCTCATAAAGTATGTTTCTCTGAGCCAAAGTGTTCACTGGTTTTTCCGGCACCGGTTTTTCGATTTTGAAAAAACATCCGGCTTGTAGGTTGGCCATGACGTAATGATCGTGAATTTTTCCCCGTTTCTCATTCAATGTGTGCCGCCATCTAAGAGTCTTCTGTATCCAACTGATAGCATATGTTCCATCTTTTGTCAGAAAGGGAAGGTTCTAGTGTATTGGTTTCCATTTTTCAATAAGTCCGTAGGCCATCTTTCTTTTTTCTTCACGGACCCCTATATTTTCGGTCAGTGTCGTGCTCTCGATCCATGTCTATACATTGACCTTTATCGGTATTTTTCCTTAACTTTCCACTTTTTATTAAAACCCGGATGTACTTTGTCCTTTTGCCTATCTCCTTGGGATTTTATTCTCTGTCTTTTGGGGGTCTGTGTCGTCCTCCGTCATGGACGTTTTTTCTGACACTTCTGCTGTGTCGGCCATGATCCGAGCCACCATGGATGCGGAGAAGGCCTTTGCCAACTCTGCTCAAAAAACTGATTGGAAAGCCACACTGGAAGTTGAGATCATTCCCCTTTCCCATTCTAAACAGTGTCCATGTGGCGACAGTTCGGCATATCATCCGCGTCATAAGCATTCTCATCCTGTTAAAACTTCTCCTCGTCCCGATGCTATCAACTTGGATGGCCCCTTATTAGTTGACAGAATTGCAAGCTTACAAAAGAGGGCGCTTGTTGGACGGTGGCATTTTCTGTCTATGGAAGACTCTCAAATCCGAACCTGGATTGCTACTAAATGGGCTCCCCTCCTGGGATATGCCCCTACCATTGTTCGCCTCATGAATAGTTGGTACAGTTTCCACTTTCTTCTAGTTCGCGATTTGGAACTTATATTTTCTAGACCTTGGGTGCAAGACAAGAGTTTTTTAGCTTTACACAGATGGTTTATTGGATTTAACCCTCTTTGATGCACTCCTCAAAATAATTATATATGGTTCAAACTCCCAGGATTACCAATTGAACTATGGACTAAGGAATCAATGGAGAAAATTGGTAATGCTATTGGTCATTTTATTTATGTAGATCCCAGGTGCATAGGGGCCAAGGACAAGCACGTTGTTTGGATCCTTATCAAAAAAGAATTCAGAGGCAGCTTTCCGAAGTCAATTGACTTATCATGGGAGATGTCCAAAATTCAACAACGATTGGATTATTGGGGTGTCCCGTTTAGATGTTCTGTATGTCACAAAACGGGTCATCCTTTTACCCAATGTCCTCGTCGTCTCGGTGGTAAACTTAAGAAGAAAATCCATTCAGATAACATTCTTGTTTCTGATAATGACAAAGCATATGTTAAAAAGGAATGCACAAATCATATGGAGGTTTATCATGACCCTGTTTTCGCTATTGATCATATATCCTCCCCTGGGGTTTTATCTAGGAATCAGTCTTCTAGTCTCCCCCGTACTCGCTCATTGTTCGTGGACCCTATCCATCTGAATCTTTCCAACACTAAGAACTGCCCCCGATCCTCCTCCACTACTATATCCCCAATTTTGTCATACATTGATCTGCATGTTCATCAGCCGATACTCACAGTTATTCCCTCGCCTCAGGAGCCGGACCGGGATCCAGCTATTCCCCTTCCCCCATTTGTTCCCAAGCCATCCCGACAATGTCCATCTTCCCCACATATTCAATATATATCCTCATCTCCCCAATCTCCCTGGCACAAAACCCCCCTCTCCATAGGAATCCATCTTCTCCCTCTCGTACCCACAGAATGAACCCCAAAGGCAAAGCTCCCTGTATTTCGATTACCCCTACCAATTCACCCGAAACCTCACCCAATAATTCATTCGACTGTGATTTAGACCTTCTTCTCAAACGTGAATCCCTAAAACTTCAGCCTCTTACTATCCATCGACTGATTCGATCCCCTTCCCCTATTATCATCCCAAATACGGTTGGGAATATTACTGTTCGGCGTAAAGAAAATCAGGGAAGCAGGCACTTTAGGGGAAGGAGAGGTAGACAGGATGTATCAATTCGGGACCTTTCCCTTGTTGACATTCCTATATCGGAAATTGCTACTGATGGCATCTTTGACATAGGGCCCCTTAGAGCAAGCCAGCTTACTGAGGTTCAAAAATGATTGAAATTCTATCGATGAACATTTGGGGTCTCGATGCAGGCCCAAAGTTTCTGGCCCTCAAAAATCTCTCTCTCCTCAAAATAAAAAATGCTCTTAATTCAAGAGACCATGCATGACAGTCTTGAATCTATTACATACTTTAGACACATGTTTCCCTCATGGCATATGGTTGTGACAAATGCGGTTGGTTTGTCAGGGGGTCTGGCTGTCTTATGGGATCCCAAATGGATTTCGGTGGTTGCCTTTCAATGTTTTGCTGGTATCCTTATTCTTGCATATTTCTGTGGTTCTCTGGAGCCCGTTCATATATTAAATGTATATGCTCCATACAAAGATCATTCCCCTTTCTGGGAATTATTTCTCTCTTCGGAACTTCTTGAAATTGATTCCCTATTAGTTGGTGGAGATTTAAATTGTACCCTATGTAACAATGAAATATGGGGTAATGGCAGGAAAAATGAACCGGTTGGGCGTTTGATTCGAGATGCCATCATTCAACATAATTTTGTAGGTGTTCTGCCATCTTGTCTTGGCCCCACGTGGGACAATGGGCGATCGAATGAATCTTTCGTGGCTAAAAGACTTGACAGATTCCTCTTACATGAGAGATTGATCAAAAGATTTGGATCCCCATTGGTAAATATCATTCCATCTTTCATCTCTGATCACCGACTCATATCCATCCATTGGAATTATATTGGTCACAGATTTGGTTACCCTTTCAAATTTAACCGCACATGGCTCGCAGATGAACAATTCAACAAATTCATTCATGAAGCTTGGCATCCCTCATATTTTTTGGATCATGATCCCCACGCCCTTTTCTAGATCTATTGTCTTCTCTACTGAAAGGGTTCATAAAGTGGCAACGTGAAAAATCGTCCTCCAATAAATTGGCCCTGATGGAAATATGTAAGAAATTGGAGAATTTATCTATTCATTTTAAGGCTAACTGTGTGCCTCCCGCTATCTATCAACAAATATGGGATTTAGAGAAGAGGAATAAAAAATTATTAGCAATAGAAGAAGCTTCCTGGCGGCTTAAGAGCCGAGATTTATGGCTCAAAGAGGGGGACAAAAATACAAAGTTCTTCCATAGATTTGCAAATAAGCGACGGGAAGCAAATACTATTTGGGAGATTAAGGATGAAGAGGGCATTACATATTCTTCTCAAGAGGCCATTGCTGAAGAAGCTGTGAAATATTTCAAAAGGGCTTACAACAGGAATGTTGGATGTGCCATTGAGGATATATTATGGGGTATCGAACCTTATCCTTGCATGTTCGATAAAAATCAAAACAACATCCTCTTTTCTGCAGTTTCTGAAGAGGAGTTATTGGCTACTATGAAATCTTTTCAAAAAGATAAATGTCCAAGTCCGGTCAGGTGGTCTATTGATTTCTTCATGCATTTTTTGACTTATTTAAATCGGATCTCCTAAATATGTTTGAGGAATCTATGACTCATGGGTATATCAGCCAATATATCTCCTCCACATATATAGCATTAATTCCAAAGAAGAAGGTCTCCACTTCTTTTATGGACTATAGGCCCATCTCCCTGTGAAATGTTCTATACAAGATTATTTCTAAAATTATTGTTGTCCGATTGAGGAATGCCTTATCCTTTCATTTGTCCCGTGAGCAACATGGATTTCTAAAGGATCAGAATATTTTGGATGCAGTGGCTCTCACCCAAGAATGCCTACATTCCATGCATTACAGGAAGACAGAAGCTGCTTTATTAAAAATTGATCTAAAAAAAGCTTATGATTGTGTTGACTGAGGTTTTATTAGATGCCTCCTTGCTAAGATTGGTCTTGATGGCAGATGCTCCAGATGGATTATGGCTTGTGTGGTTGATGTTAATTTTGCAGTTCTTATAAATGGAATCCCAACTCCTTTTTTCAAGGCAGCCAGGGGTTTGAGGCAAGGCTATTCCTTGTCTCCACTACTTTTCATTCTTGTTATGGACTCATTGAGTCTACATATAAAGAGGGCAATTCTTCAAAATAGATGCACGCCACTCCCTATTAATAGGGGCATTAACATTTCCCATAGTCTATTTGTCAACGACATTCTTCTATCGGCATTATTATGTAGGGCATCTTGGATATGTTTGCATGAAAACTTGGGGAAGTTTCAAAAAGCCACCAGAATGTGTGTCAATGAAGGAAAATCGTCTTTTCATGTCGAGAATATCAATGGGGATCTTATCTCTTTCATTTCACAACTCTTCAATATTAAAGAAATTCCTATCCGGCATGGGCTTAAATACTTGGGTTTCAATCTGAAATTTGTTGGATATACTGCTACAGACTGATCATGGATTCCCGACCCCTTTTATAAGAAAATCGCAGCATGGGAATACAAATGTTTATCCATTGGTGGTCGTGCAATTCTGACCCAGGTTGTGCTGGTGCAAATCATGGTTTATTGGGCACATCTCTTTTATATCCCTACATCAATTATCAACAGTCTAAACAGGATGACTGCAAATTTCATTTGGGGAGGTCTTCAAGATAAAAATATATATATATCATTTGAAAAAACTTGCAATGCTGGCTCAACCTAAATAGATGGGAGGTTGTGGCATTATGGACTTAAATTTGTTTCGAAAAGATCTTCTTTATAAATCCATGTGAAAAGCTATTATGGGGGAATCACTATGGAGCAAGGCCATAAGATCAAAGTACATGGATAATAAAGACATGTCTTTCTGGTATAGACAGAACTCCATTGGATCTTCTCGGGGTTCTGCGATTTGAAGAGGTTTCCGGAAAATAGATCCCTTCTTCAGACAAAACCTGATATGGAAATTTCAGTCTGGGACAAAAATTATTATTGGTTTGGATGCTTTTGCAGGTGGGAATGGGAAGATTCCTATTTCTACACAGCTACTTAGAGCATTGCACAACAGGGGTATATTTTTTCTGGGTCAAAGCCATTCACTATTGGGAGGGTGCCATTCCAATATGGAAATTTGCTACTGAATTGCGCCTAAATTACGATCTGGGAAATCAATGGAATGCTATCACTTCTACTTTGCGGGCTCATGGTATTTATCGCTCTGCAGACGAAGATTTCCTTATTTCAAAGGGGCATGGTGGCACATCTTCAGTCTATGTTAAGCACATATATCAACAACTCCTAAAATCATAATCTGAACAAACAATTCACATCTTTCCAACATCCTTATGGAAATCTGGCTACACCTTAAGATCATAATTTTTGCTTGGTTGGTTTTCCACAACAAGAATCTCACATGGGAAAATCTTCAAAAGAGAAATTGGAGTGGGTCGGCCATTTGCCCCCTATGTAGATCAAATACAGAGGACAACTTACACATTTTTCTTCTCTGTCCTTAATCTCACATGATTTGGCAGAATCTTGCAACCCATTTTGAATTCAAAAGAATCTCTCTCTTCCATATCAGAGGCTTTTAGAGTGTCTGGTGTCATGAGCGTTGCTTGGAGGCCCATTCCTTTATTGGCAATTTGGGCCATATGGAAATGGCGGAATGGGTCAATTTTCAACTCAAAAAGCGAATCTCATAATACAGGTTTTGAATCTATCCTTTGCTTACACAACACACTAGGATTGTCTAGTTATTCCAAAGACAGAAGAGAGAGGAGGCCTCTAACAAGGGATCCCACAGAGATTCCGCGTGCCTTTTTTGATGGGGCGACACAACACGGAACTTGTGCCTGCAGAGTTTATATTATTCCAGAAGAAGGACAACACATCGAAATATATTGGAAAGAGGCGCTGGGTCCAACAATAAAGCAGAGGCTATGGCTCTTGCGGGTCTTCTATCTTGTTGTGACTTTCTAGACATACAAAAGCTTCAAATTTACGGAGATTCAAAAGTCATCATTGATCATGTTCAGTCAAAACATGTCATAAAAAACATCAACCTATCTGGATGGCTGAACAGGATTGAGGCTTTATGGAGCTGCAGAAGGGACTACTCAATATCCCACATTGACAGGGAAAATAAGAGGAGGGCGGATGCTCTATCAAAGAAGGGTCTTTCATCTCAACAATAAGTCTGGATGATGCAGATAACGGTGGGCAACAATATTTTCCAGACTCAGCAATTTAGAATGCCACGTACATAACTTCATTAGCAATTTAGAATGCCGTGTACATAACTTCATTTTCTCATTGCTGCAAATCCGGTATGTATCTAGTTCCCACTAATTGGTTTATCTATCTAGTTCCCACTAATTGGTTTTCCTTTTTTGAAAAATGCCGCGTACATAACTTCATTTTCTCTAGTTCCCACTAATTGGTTTTCCTTTTTTGAAAAATATTAATAAATATTCAGCCACTGGGTTAGATAGTTCCCACTAATTGGTTTTCCTTTTTTGAAAAATATTCATAAATATTCAGTTGCCACAGCCTATTTTTTTGCCTACATCTTTTTATACTCCATACTATCTATTTGAAGAAGAAAGAAATATAGGTTTTTTTTGTCCATCCCTCATGATTAGTGGATTTGTTCCACAAATATCAGCTATATCTTGTGGTTTCCAAAATAAAAATTGTTGTACAAATTTCCTCTATATGAATATAATACAAAAATATAGCTTTTTTCGTGCTGAAAAAACTTGGTTTAATTTAGTGGTATACATTTTTTAGGAATATTGTGATTTTTATTATTTAAATATTATTTTAATTTCATAATAAATTTGAATTATTATTTATTATAATTAGTTAGTAAATAATTGAAAGGTTATGATTTTTATTATTTAAATGTGTTTTATATTTTAAGTTAGATTTAATAATTAAAATTGTAATATTATATTGGAGTTTTTATAGTGCGGATTTTTTGGATTTTTTATTTAAATATATTTTTAATTTCATAATGAAATTTGATTTATTATTATTATTATAAATTAGTAGTATAATAATTGAAAGGATTATGATTTTTTATTATTTAAATGTGTTTTTATAATAGTTAGATTTCAAGAATTAAATTGTATATATTATATTGGAGTTGTTATAGTCGGGTTTTTGGAGTTTTTTTGTGCCAAATCCGGTTTTGAAATTTTGAATGGGAAATCTTAATTGTGTATTTAAACTAGTTTTTTATGAATATAATTCAGCACCATGAAAAACGATAAGGAACTTTCTATTTCAATGAATTCTGGGCTGAATTTCTAGATTAATATAGACAAGAAAAAATCCGCCGGAAATCTTCCAAAAAATACACTTAAAAAACCAACTCCGATTATATTACTTTAAATTTATATTCTGATTTTTGTTATCAATTTAATTAAAAAAATATTATTAAAAATAAAGTTCAATTATTCATTGACAATAATTCATAACACTCCAAAATCACTTAATTAAACATTATCTAAGTTATTAAAAAAAGAAAAAAGAAAAAGAAAGATAAGATGAAGAGGACTTACTAAAAGCAAAGTTATTTATTATTATTCCTAAACTTATTCAATTTTTTATTGAGTTGTTATTAGTGATTAGCATAAAGTTAATTTGTCCAAAATATTAGGAAACAATGTTTAAAGGCAAATTAGCAAAACAGTACTTGAAAAGAGTAATGGGAAACTGGAGTGTGTTGAAATTATTGCATTTCAGTGTATTTATGCTTTGCAATGTTTTTTATTTACATATTTAAATTTAATGATATAAATTTTAATGGGAAAATATAAATATTTTATAATTAAGTTTTAATGGTTCATTATATTTATTAATTAATTTTTTATTTGTTTATCATAAATATATGTATTGTTAAATGTATTTAAATTAATTTATATTATTTTAACTTTTGCCAGAAATTAAATTTCCAGTAGATGCAATCTTTTAGAATGAAAAGAAATTACTTTTTTGAAAGTGAAAAAAAAATTGATCTACTTTTAACATTTGCAGGCAGAATTAAATAGATGTATTAATTAGTTATTAATTACAATTATAATTATAATTAATATTTATTTTATTTTATTTTACTAGTCAAAATGTTTATGGGACGTGACATGATATTACATCATCTATTCCATATTGGGCTGGAGAGTGCCTACAAATCAATTGTAATAATCTATAAATTCTAATTTATATTTAGGTAAAAATGTTACCAAATAGAATAAAAACTTGACATTCACTTGTACCATGCAAATGCACCACAAAGGGTTAGAATATGTATTTGCAATCTTTATAATATAAAAGTGCATTAGCCCCTAAGGTTAGTTCAATTGGTCTTCCATTGAGAATTACTCACTTTATGTGACTATCAGTGTTTTATGGATCAATCCTCCACCATGGATCATCTTACTCTTCTATGGGGATAGGTATGAAACATAAGGTTTATTTTTTAATACATTAAAATCATATAAACATTGTGATGGCATGGGTCATATTTAGTTAATAAAAAAGAGGAGTATAATTAAGTTATTAAGTTAAAGATAAAAAAATACTCATCATATATATTTATTTAAAATTAATAAATATTTGTGGATTTGATTTAAGGTTAGAGGAGTACAAATTCATAGATGATTAGAGTTATTGGAGCGCCTTATGTGACATGA
>APFE031759993.1:143902-161126 GCA_000404065.3 Pinus taeda | reverse complement strand
ATCACCTCACCCCTTTATTTATAATTGGCTATTATCTTAATTGTAGTAGCTTTTTGATATAATATTCTTTAATTCCAATTAAAAAAAAGGTTTTGAGAAGTAAATATTTCATATGTTATGAAATTTGGAGTAATATCTAATACTTTATAAAAATACACATGTTATAAAATATATTCATTAAATAAACTCTTAGTGCACTCTTGTTTTCATTTTTTTTTAAAAGAGTTCAAAACTTAATTGCAATAATCCTTGATCCCATTACACAACTTGTTGAGTTGGGCTCAAAAATAACTCAATAATAAAATTTTCCATGCCATTGATATCCCAAAATTGTGATTAGGTATCAAAGGTGGAAGTCTAAATGTTGTTATCCTTTATTTCTTAGACCCTTTTGCCTTATTCTCCTCTGTCATGGCCCTCTCTAAAATTGCATTTAACTAAGAACATATGCATTGCTTAGTGTTTTTTACAATGACAAACTTCCCTTGAGATTTTCTTTCGAGCTCTCTAGCAATGTTCAACAACATTTTTTTCCGATCTTCCAACTTGTTGGGCCATAATGAAACGCACTATTTCATTTTCTCTTCATTACTAATGTTTGTATATTTGTGGAATACTTGGTCATATGCATCTCTATGTTCTTTAATCAACTTCTCCTTTGGAGCTATAATATCCTTAGGATTTTGAAGATTGCTCCATATTGAGAGGATCTTGCTTTCCAACTAATATAGCCACTACAACTATGTCTTATTTCCACATTCAATTCAAATTTAGCAAAAGGCTCTGTTGTACCAGCTACTACCACCCTCCAAAATTTTGCCTTAGCTTCGTTTTGGAGCCTCCCTACCGACCATCCTTAGCAGCATGTCTTGCACTGTCAAGCACATCATCTTGAGTTGTTTCACATAGTCTTATCAGCCTGTGCATGCAAGCTTGTTCCACCCCCTTCAAAGGCTTCTTTCCGGACTTAGTGATAGTTGTTGGTTAAGTAGCTCCCTCTGGGAATTGCGAAATTCTGGAGGGGAACTAGCCTTCCCTCAGAAATTGCACAAACCCAGCTGGGTGTCCAGCTGGGCTCCAGAATTGCACAATTCCTCCTGACAGTCTTCCTCTAAAATATTGCGTAATTCATCCCAGGATAGTTTCTCAACCTAGAAATTACGCAATTCTGGGAAACAGTCACTTGCTACTCCCAGAAATTGTGCAATCCCTCTTTGATGACCAGCCCAACAGCTAGCAGAAATTGAGCAAATCCAGCCAGGCAACCTGCTAGGATCAGAAATTACACAATACAGTCAGATAGGATTCCTTGAGAAAATTGCAAGGTCTGACCTAGGACAACTTCTCAACCTAGAAATTGCGCAATCCTGGGAGACAGTCACATGTTCCTCTCAGAAATTGCGCAATCCCTCTGGGACAACCATCTCTGCTCAGCCTAGAAACTACGTAGATTTTCATCCCATGCTCGCAAACCGAGGCATGTGCCTTCAAGTTGACCGGTTCCCTCCAGGACCGAGCAAAACTGATTTGCATGCATGGACTACTTCTCCCAAGGTAGCTTGCAAAGGCATCCCTTGATTAAGGGATCTATGTTTAGCAGTTGGAGGCTACATGCAAGGATCATTTCAGAAAACTCCTGCCAAGTGTCGCTTTTCCTAGATTTGTGGCATGCGCGTCACAACCTCGATTTTATCAAAACTCATCAACCGGACGTTGCAGATCTCATTCCTCACATTGACCTTGCAGCGCTGACATCCCACATTATATCTAGGAGTCATCAGCACATTCAACATAGTTGTTTCGGGGTAAGCCCGCTTTTCATGTCTTGCGCGACGTTTCTGTCGCTTTTTGTGTTTCGCCTTATGTGGGTGTTGTCTGCTTGATTTCAATGAGCGCTTGTTGTCATTTTAATGTATGTTAGCTTGTAGAAGCACCGTTTCAGTTTTCGTTCACATCTCACTGCTGTCGCATGCATGACACTGTTTTTGCATGAACGGTCATTGTTGTGGCGACTCGCTTCACACACATGCATGCTTTCCCGTTTCCTGAATCCTGCACTTGTTGTCTGCATGTATGATCATTCACTCTTGTTTGCACTCATCTCACCATGCATCCATATTTCTCATGTTTTCAGTCGCCTGTCGGCTGGTCTGAGCTACCTTGGCCCGAACCGTGCCTTGCCTGGATAGCATTGCGCATTTTCAGAAGCAAAGGCTTTGCCTTCCCTCCAGAAATTGTGCAAGTCTCGCCCAACAGTGACGTATAGGCTTTCATTGCGCAATTCTTGGAGGCAGTGTCCTGTTGGCCCTAGAAACTGCACAATGTAGTTCGCTAGTTACATGTCACTGCTAACTGAAAATTTCTCATTGCGCAGTTTCAGTCCTCAGCAGGCTAGGATGTACTGTGCATCGTGCAGTTCCATCTGTTATTCAGCCTCCTGACAGCTCGGACTGTGCCTTGCACAGTTTTGGCAGTTAGTCTCCCAATCTCCTGGTGGAAATTGCGCAACCTTCATGATTAGTCACATAGGTATGTTGCAAGTCAGTTTCTTGTTTGACGCTTCCCATTATAACATATCCAAAAGTAATAGAATCCAACTGTAGTGAAAATAATAACCATGTTGATGCACATCCAAACATTATTATACAAATTCATCTTAAAGGTAGAGAACCTAAGACAACTTGATTCTCTTTGTGAACCATTCGGCTACATGGACCACTGCAAAGTGGCATATCATTCTTCCTACACTTGCAGACAAACTTGAGAGCCAAAATTTGAGTTATAAATCACACTTCTGGATCTTAAATGATTAGAATTACCATGTTTCTCATGCCTCTTTGTGTTCCATATTTATCAAACATGTCTTTGGTCATGACATTTTAGGACATTGTCACCTTTACGATATGCTCTACCTATTGTGCTAAAATTGAAGCACAATATAAAACATTTAGATTGAGAAGACATGCACAATTGAGCTACAACTAGCTTCCATGTAACCTACTATGGAAAACCCTAACACAACAAGAAATTGATATACTCCATTCAAAATAGACCACATCCAATAAAAACATAATAGAAAACTTATATAGTTTCTTCTCCCATGCCTTAGACTCTCTTCTCTCATTATTGGATAATATCTTCACTTTATTATAATAGTCAAATTTCAATTCAAGAAACTATGTAGCATATTGAATATTTAATCAACTACCCTACAATGCTAACTTTCCCAAGTAATGGCTCAACAATGTTTACCTTCTCATGAATTTTACAATTGACATTTTCACTTGTTCATGTGCCTTATTCTTTGGATGAGCTTTGCACTTAGATGTCAATTTCACCATGGAACTCACTAACGAAAAATATACTTTTCTAGTTTCCTAATTCTTTGATGTAGGTTATGAAATCATTAATGTTGTCCCCAACTCCTTCTTTATTACTTATAGAACATTAAACAATGAACCTAGTAATTATTATGCCCATCGCTCATATTAATGTAATGCACTACTAGTTTAATGTCCATAGTGGGCAGTTCAAATTATGACTATTTTTAATTCTCGTTTCATTCTTTTTTATATGGTGTTCTTTGATATTCTTCCATGACCATTTCTTAAAACTAATCTCAAATCACCACCCTTGCATTTCTTCTTGTCTTAATCACCTAAGAAGTCAATAAGAGCACCCAATTTTATATATTTTCCAAATATTAGTACATTTGTTAGTTTCATTATTATGACACTACCTATGAACCACCACATTTTAAGCAAATGATAAATATGTACTTTCAACAAGCTTTAGAACTGAACAACATAAACTATAATTACTTTACCATGATAAAAAATCATTCAACCACTATTAATCCTACCATATTAAATGCTTTTCACTTATACCAGCAAATCATTGGGCCTCTAGTAGGCTATATTACGACCTCATTCTACTCCATTATCTAAGTCATTCATTGTGTAGCCATCAATATTTATCGACTTTACTATGCCAACTTCTAAGATGTATGCAATCTAAAAGGGTCTAAGCTATCTCATCCTTAATTTCCCTAGATTTTCCAAGAATTTATTGGCATAAAGGAAAACTAGTCATCTAGGTTTCCAACACTTTATAAGGAATATATTAGTCATGCAAAGCCTTTTGTACTTTTTTACCCACTATCTAGTTCGATCCTACAATAACACAATTTTCTTCTAACTCCATGAGATCATCTATCCTCATCTAAATACACTCATCATTATTCATTTATGTAGCTGCTACAATATGTAGACTATGATAAAAAAAACTCTAAGGACATCAGTGCTCCCTTCCCTTGCACCAATGAAAATAGAGTGTTCTTTGTCAATCTCTTACACGTGGTCTTGCATTCCCATAACTCTAAAAGAACACACTTATCTCAGTGATCATGTTCCACATTACATATTTTTTTCAAGCCATGCTCTAGAATCTTATTAAAATCCTCACCTATTCCATTAGCCCATGGATGATATGTTATACTTTTTTTTATGTTGAACTTAGTTTAATGCTTCAATTGTGGTACTAATGAATTCTATATGTTGAGTGATCATCAAAAACATTAGACAACCAAACCTCCTTATGATATTATGAAAGATGAAACACAAAACATCTTGCGTAATTCAATATTTTACAAACATTGATTCATCCTGACTTTTATGCAACCAGCTCACAAAATAGAAGAAAATATAGATCAACAACTTAAAAATCATTCTCTTCGAAGGGGCAACCTCCTTTACATTACACAAATGAACAATTCTTGGATAATACAAATGACAACACCTCCTTTCTATATATAGGAGTCTAAGGGGTCACAATATAATCAGAGCTGACATAACAATAATAATGTAAGGGCACAACAATAACAATAGTGTGCTTCTATAGGGCACGATAATAATAATATGGGGACAACATGGGCATAACAATAACAATAAGGGGATACAATGACAATAATAATAAGGGAATACACTAGTATTATAGGGACCTAACATGCCCCTCTCCTTCAAAAAAGTGTTGTCCTCAATGCTTGAGTATTTATGGATGCTTCTGTATAAAATTCTCTTCCTCCCACGTGGAATATTCAGCGGGTAAGTTCTTCCACTTGATGAGATACTCTAAAATTGATTTTCATAGTTGTCGGGTTCTTGTTTCAGTGACCGCTTCAGGTTCTAATATGATTTTTCTTTCCTCATCAAGTTCTGGCAATATTGTTTTAACTGGGAGCTTGTCACCTATAACCTTATTTAAGCATGAAACATGGAAAACTGAGTGCACTCAAGAATATGCGATAAGTTCCAATTTGTATGCCATAGTACCAATCTTTGCAACACCTTGTACATACCATAATACTTTGGTGATAATTTATTATCCTTCTTAGCTTGTTTGAGGGAAATTTGTTTGTATGTTTGTAGTCGTAGAAATACCCAGTCACCTACACAAAAACTTCTTTTGCTACAATGTTGATCTGCTTGTTGTTTCATTGTATTATGCACCAAAGTCAGGTTATCCTTTAAGAGTTGGAGAAATTTTTGTTGATGCTCGATGTGGTCTTCCACTTCTTGAAACTTAGAATTTTCTCTTAAATATGATGTGATGGACCGTGGATGATATCCATAAAGTTCCATAAATGGGGTCATTTTTGTTGCAGTATGGAAGGAAGTGTTATACCACCATTCAACTAGAGGTAACCATTTGACCCATTATGTTTGTTTATAATATAAAAAACAATGAAGATATCCTTCTAAACATCTGTTCACTATCTCAGTCTTCCCATCAGATTGAGGATGATAAGATGAGCTATGAGCTAACTGAGTACCGAGACAGGAAAATAATTGTGTCTAAAAATTTCTAGTGAAAATAGGGTCTCTGTCGCTTACAATAATCTTTGGGTTTCCATGTACCTTTTGAATTGTTTCAATAAATGTAGTAGAAATTGTACTCGCTTTAAATGGATGAGATAATGCACAAAAGTGTGCATACTTGGTAAGTCTATCAACTACCACCATGATGAAACTCTTTCCTTCGGACTTGGGTAAACCAGTCATAAAATCCATTGAAACCTCCTCCCAACGTTGACTTGGAATGGATAAAGGTTGTAATAGACATGGGGTCTTAATTGTCTCAACTTTATTTTGTTGACAAACCAAACATTCCGCCACAAACTTTTGAATATCAGATTTAAGGCCATCCCAACAAAATTCCTTCTTAAGCCTATGTTAAGTTTTTAAAAATCCTGAATGCCCTCCTAAGGGACATGTGTGCAATTCCACAATAACCTTTTGTTTGAGTTGGGAATTCGTAAAGAGTTATAAGTGATCTTTGTACCATAGCGAATCATTTTTCCAGCTAAATGTATCATATGTACTGGGACCTTGCTACAACTTTTGAATGAGTTCCCACACTTTTTCGTCATTCTTCCATTCATCCCTTGCTTCATTTATTCAATCTAGTTGGATAATAGAAATTGCACAAATCAATGCTTCCACATCCTCATCCTTTCTTGAGAGTGTATCTGCAACAACATTTTGCTTCCCTTTTTGTAGATGATTTCAAAGTCATAAGCCAACATCTTTGTGATCCATTTTTTCTGCTCTTCTAAAGATAATATTTGTTCTAAAAAGTATTTAAGACTATCATGATTCATTTTTACCTCGAAGTGTCTTCCCATTAGGTAAGGTCACCATTTCTTAAGTGCATGTAGTATTGCCAACATTTCCTTCTTATAAATAAATTTGTGTAAATATTTCCTCTGATTAGATGACTTTTAAAAGCAATGGGTCTTTCTTTTTGCATTAGAACAACACCAATTCCATTTCCTGATATATCACATTCCACAATAAAGGTTTTTGTGAATTCTGGTGTAGCTAATACCAGTGCTTGACACATTGCCTCTTTAAGATGTTCAAAGGTTTTCGTTGCTTCTGGAGTCCAAGAAAATGCATCTATCTTTAGTAATGTTGTTAGAGGTTTTTCTATTCTCCAATAATTCTTAACAAACTTGTGATAATACCCTGTCAACCCGAGAAATCCTAGCAGATAATTTATGGATGTGCGGATTTTCCATTCCTTAATGGCTTTAATTTTGTTAGGGTCTACCTTAACACCTTCATGATACAATATGACCCAAATATTCCACCTCTTGTACTCCAAAGAGACATTTGGAGGTTTTTGCATATAATTTTTTTCCACTAATAGTTTGAGCACTCTATCAACATGTTGAACATGATCCTTCCAAGACTTGCTATAGATTAGTATATCATCAAAAAATACTAACACAATTTTTCTAAGGAAGGGTTTGAAAATGAAATTCATCAAACCTTGAAATGTAGAAGTTGCATTGGTAAGGCCAAAAGGCATGACCAAAAAATCATAATGACCCTCATGAGTTCTAAATTATTTTTTCAGAATGTCTTTAGTTTTCATTCTGATTTGATGATATCTAGAATGAAGGTCCAACTTGGTGAAGTAAATTGCTCCATGCAATTCATACAATAATTCATCAATAATAGGAATGGGAAATTTATCTTTAATAGTTAGCTTGTTGAGATCCCTATAATCTAGATACATATGCCATGATCCATCCTTCTTGTGCACCAATACAACTGGAGCAGAGAATGAACTTTGACTAGGTTGAATTATACCAGCCTCTATCATTTCTGCAACCATACGTTCAATTTCACTCTTTTGGGCATAGGGATATCTGTAAGGCCTGATGTTTGGGGGAACACTTCCTGGAATCAAATGAATAGAATGATCATGATCATGAATAGGTGGGAGGCCTTTGGAAGTCTCAAATACCTTGGAATGATTTTCCAAGACTTTTTGGAGATCTAGAGAAATAGATGATTTCGATGTGGGAACCTCTAGCGAACATAATTGTGCAATTACACCACGTTGTTCTTTATTTAGAAGCTTTGTCATGCCGTTAGAGCTAATTATCTTTCCTTTCCCAACGATACCCCTTAACTCAACTTCCTTTCCTTCTAAAAAAAAATTGATTATCTTTCCCCTTTTCCCTACAATACCCCTTAATTCAACTTCCTTTCCTTCTGAATTTTTTTTCAAGAAAAGTTCTTGAAAATTAAAAGCTATCGTACCCAAAGATTGTAGCCATTGGACTCCTAGTACAACATCAACACCACCCATTGGAATGGAAAGCATTGGACTATTCAACACATATTATCCCATAAATAGCTTGATATTATGGCACTTTCCAGAGAAATTTATGGTTCCTCCTTTTGAAACCATCACTTGACACTTTGGTGCTGGATATAGGAAGCAATTCAATTTCTTCCCTATCTTACAATGAATAAAATAATGGGTACTGCCCGAATCAATCAACGCTATTACCTTTTTATTCTTGATATGTACTTCTATCTTGATAGTTTGAGGAGTGGTAATTTCGGCAAATGCATTACAAGATATGGTCGAATTCATTTATTCTTTCTCTAGGGCTTGTTCCTGGTGTTTATCCTCTTCTTCTGATGTTTCTTGTTCCTTTTCTTCTTCCTCTTCACAATCTATGTAAAATAATTTCTTCTTAGCACACTTATGATGCTTAGTGTATTTGCTATCACGACTGTAACAAAGCCCTTTTGCTCTTTTTTCTTCCAATTGTTGTGGTGTCAACCTTGTAGGTTGTGGAAGGCTAGGGGAAACAACACTTCCATTTTTATAGTTGTGATTGGTAGGCTTCCTTGTTGCCATAATTTTCTTTCAATTTTTCTTGCCAACCTGAATGCCTTCTCCAATGAATCAGGTTCCCAAAGGCAAACCACATGTTGGATGATATCCTTTAAAGTCCCTATGAACACATCAATCATATGCTCCTTTGGAATATCTTTTACCCTTATATTCAATTTTTGGAAGTCCTCAATGTGCTCCACCATTGAACCCTTTTGTTTAAGATTTATCAATTGGCTAAAAAAGGTGTTGCTTTTTGTATCCTGATAAGGTGCTATCATTTCTTCCGCAAAAATTGCCCAAGTGACAAGTTGTTTATTAGAGAAAAGCCATCAATACCATACAAATTGATTGGGTTCCAAATATAAAAAGTCACAATGCGTACCTTTTGTGTGTTTTTCACATTATGAAGATAGAAATATTGCTTCATTTGTAGTATCCATGTTACGCGATCCTTGCCATCAAACTTCCTCATATCGATCTTTGGAACATGGTGGGTCTTCAATCCAATGTTAGAGTCTATGAAATCATGACTAACATTTCTTTTCTTCTCATTATGAGTTTCTTCTACTACCTTTTTTCCATTAGGAAGCATTTCTTGTAGCAACTTTTCCAAACCTCCTTTCAAACCTTTCATGTCTTTCTTCAAATCTTCAATGTTTACTTCTAAACCATCCATCTTATCTTCCACGCCATCCATCTTAGCTTCCACGCCCTTCATCGTAGCTTCCATGTCATTCATCTTAGCTTCCATGCCTTTCTTTAAACCATCCATGTAAGCTTCTGTTACTTTTTGTGAGAGTGAAATTTGCTGCACTTGGTCTCATAATTTTGATATATCATGTTGCATTTCTTCCTCTTTTTAATGAGTCATGCTTGAGATTTCAGGTTGCTTACTAGGTGTTTCCATATTCTTTTTTTGGGGCATCAATTAATGATAATTATGCTTCACTATGCCCTTTGAATTCCTTCGAACTAATTTTTCAAACCAAATTTACGCAAAATTTTAAAAAAACTACACACATTTTTTCACTTTGTAGGAGCTCGATATTGAAACTATTGTATCTATGTAATTTCGAAGGTCTAAAATTTCATCCTGAGGTATCTCTCTGAGTCCTCTTTCTAACCCAACAAGTCTTATCAATCTTGGATTCTCTAAGAAATATTTATTCCAAATCTCCTACGATGACCTGATTATAGACTAGTTCAGTAAAGCGAACTTGCATGAAGTGCCAAATATCACTGTTTTGACCTTCAGACCTTGAAACGATACAAAGAAAACTACAATCCATTTTCTATTTGTACCTTTTTACGAATTGCAATCTGATGCTCAGAAAGAAGGTTATGACGATTTTCCCAAGGTCGCTTGTTTGAGATATAATTAGGGAGCCTACAAATACCCTAAATTCCTTGGATCATATCTTCGAAACCAGAGTGATACAAGACCTAACATTCATACCCGAGGTTCATATAGATTTAGTCTCAAATGGGTTTTAATTTCAACTTCTGAAATTTTGTGGAAACAAAGTTATAGTGAAAATTCCACGATGACCTATTTGAAGCAACGAAACCCTAGAATCCAAAGCTCTGATACCAAATGTTATGAAACCAGCTCACAAAATAGAAGAAAAGATACATCAGTGACTTCAAAATCGGTGTCTTTGAGGGGGAAACCTCCTTTACATTACACAAATGAACAATTCTTGGATGATACAAATGAAAAAACCTCCTTTCTATATATAAGAGTCTAAGGGGTCACAATATAATCAGAACTGACATAACAATAATAATGTAAGGGCACAATAATAACAATAGTGGGCTTCTATGGGGCATAATAATAACAATATGGGGACAACATGGGCACAACAATAACAATAAGGGGCTACAAAGACAATAATAATAAGGGAATACACTAGTATTATAGGGACCTAACACTAACGCATTAAATATGCATCATAATGATAAAATAACACATGCCAATCCTACGTGTTGGTGGATTGATTGGATCAAAAAATATATGGCCCATTTCTCAAATGGTTCCGATGCCACCATACAAAACCAAGGAAACTCATCACATATAAATTATATTCCTACACATTGATTAACATCAGATCATTTTCAATACTCCTTATGTCCTAAAGTAAAGAAGGGAACCATAATTTTATGCACAACACCTTCATTATCGTCTGTTTCCTTACATTATGACCTGTTGTGGCATTTTGTGTTCTTCAAATAGAATTGCATCATATTCATGCTAAACATACATTTACACATAATCCCATCTATGCCAAACTTGTAGCGTTGTTCTACCATGGCTTGGATGATTTATTTTGCAGGTTTCTAACTATCATTGTTGTGCACGCATGTAGGCCTTTCCAATTGTTAGAAGCATTGAAATCTCCTTGAATTTATCTAGTATAACCTCAACATGATAAAAATGCATTAGGTAAGTTATCATCAATATTACCTCCACTTTGCCTTGATTCTACTCTAGACAAGTGATAGGGTCCCAAATTATGCTTCTCAAGCTTAACCACCACTATAAAATCACATTCTTAAAATAATAGTAATCATTTATGAATCCCCCCCACCCCCACCCGACCCCCAACACTAGCTTGTTCACTAAATATTTCAACTTGGAGTGACTAGTGTAAAACTTAAATGCATTACCTAAAATACAATGCCTAAATTTTTGTAGCACATGCATCATTAAAAGCCCCCCTCTCTCTGTAGTTGCATAATTCCATTCTACATGAAAATTTTCTATTAGAAAGGGAAATAGGATAATTAATGTTACCTTCTTTTAGTTGTGAAAGACCTATAATAATTGTGATTTTTGAAACATCTACATGTAAATCTACCTTCTTTTATTCCTTCATATCTATTTACCAATTCCAAGTCTTGAGATGTCTAAATATCAATGTAATACTCTTTGCCACCTATGCCCAATTTTTAAAATTATCTATGTGTATTCCTTAGAAATGAGCAAGTGTTCCTTTCATGATTATACCCTTTTCTGATAACTATTTTTTCTCATTGTTCCTACATCATCTCTAAAAATATAATAACTAACACAATGTTGATCTAAAGATGATCTGAGGTTGTCATTGATGTCAACCCAAGCAGCACCAAGGGCTACCCTGATCTTGCAAGGGAATTTTGACTTGACAAATTAATCTATTTTGAGTCAATTATCTTCTAGATGGATTCTACTCGTTTTCCGTTGATATATGGCATGCCAAGTAATTCTTCACGGTTTGAGAGATATTCATGTTTGAAGTTAGTAACCCCAGTTAGTGGGCTAAAACCCTATGGGGTTGTGGCATGGCACTCATATTTGGTTTTTTTCATTGAATAGTCAATAATTAATAATTTTTTAAGCTCCTAAAATCCCTCCAACATTCTCTATAGAAGCCCCTCTCAACTCTATAAAAATAAATCTCATATATCCTGCAAATGTAGTGATCGTGGAATTTTCGCTATAACTTCATTTCTGCGAAGTCTTAAATTCTAAAATGAAAACCCATTTGATTAGAAATCCTGATGAATGTTGTGACCAAATTTCAGATCTTGGTTCGCTATATGTTCGGAGATATGATCTGTGGACGTTAGTGTTTTTGCAGGTTGCTGAATTTCATCTCAAAGAAGTGACCTTGGGAAAATCGTCATAACTCTCTCTCTGAGAAGAGGATTAGAATTCTTTAAAAAGTGGTGGATAGTCCATTGACTGTAGTTTTATATGTATCAATTTCAGAGCTGAAGGAGGAAACAATGACACGTGGCACATCGTACAAGTTCTCTCTACTGAACTAGTCCATAATTAGGTCATCGTGAGAGATTGGGAATAACTTTGTCTTGAAGAGTCCAAATCAGGTCAGCCCCGTGGCATTGGAAAGAAGACTCAGAGGGATTCTATAGGACTGAAGATCACACATTGGGGATCTAAAATCGTAGAGATACATCAGATTAAATATCGTGCTCCTAGAAGGCAAGAAAAACTAGATCAAGTGTTATCAAGGGGTGCAAAGGACCAGATTTTCTAGGGCAAGAAAGAGCAAGGTGCAACAAAATGATGCAGCATAGATAAGCTATAGGTAAGTGTCTTCTATATATGCATGTTCATCTCTTAATTTCATTAGGTTCTTTGTATTCTAATTTGTTGTTTTTGTTTATTGCTAACATATGCTCTGTAGGATGAGGTAAGTTTTGCTATTATCATTTCATGGGTATTTCCTTGAAGACTTTTTGCAGCTATTATATATTCATCAAGAGAAGACTCAATGCATAATCTAATGTTCCAAAGAATGAGAAAGGGTAGCATGACAAGAGTAGCAATAAAGGTGCAGAACAACAACAATAATTTCACCACATGAAGTCTTCAAGTGGGCAGCACTACATACAGACATTGTAAAAGTATCATTGTACAAAGTCATTGTAAAAGTATCTTTGTAAAAGTTGTACAAGTGTATATCTACTAAGAGTTGAAGAGGCAGTGTTGGGAGGTCTAGGATCATCATTAGGTGGTTGTGTCATAGTTGAGATTATGGTCTAGTGTGTCATCTTCGTCTACATCATTCTATATCATTGTAAAGTGGACCATTTTCCTTGGTACGGGAGTCCATTCTTCTTTTATTCTTCTATAGGGTGGTAGGCTGGTGCTAGGCTGGTGCATGAAATCACCAACAGGTTCAAGCCTGTGAAAACTCCAGGGTGGTAGGGTGGTGCTAGGGTGAGTTGTATCTCATTAGATGTTGGGGCATCCATTCAGTTGACTACTAAAGAATCTCGGGCATTGGAGCGTCCATGCAGTGGGAGCTGGAGAAGAATGATTTTCTAGATTCTAGGAAGTTGGAGCTTTCTTTTCAATTGTAGTTGAAGATTAAAGAATTATTAGAAAAGTGTTTGGTGGTTTTTGACCTGGAGGGGGTTTTCCACCTAAAATCTTTGTGCCTGTTGTGTTCTTTTATTCACTGTTGTTACTACATAAACATTAATGATAATTGAAGATTAGATAATGCTCTGAAAAGATTTGAAAGTGCTAATTTCTATGGAATACTGATTCACCCACCCCTCCCCCTCTCTTAGTATTTTCCAACAATTGGTATCAAAGCTTGGTTCCTTCAATAATAGTTTAACACCTGGAAGGAGATCATGGAGCATACCAAGAATGGTGTACCTCTATTCAATGAAAATAATTATGCACTCTGGAAAGGAGAAATGGAGGTCTATCTCTTGGCACAAGGTTACGAAGTATGGGAAACTGTTCAAAATGGATTTACACAAACCGCAGATGAACAAGGTAAGAAGAATTTGGTAAATGATGCAAAAGAAAAGAATATTATTATCAGTGGACTTATTGAATCTTCTTATCATAAGGTGTTGGGGTAAAATCACCAAAAATGTATGGGACAAGCTTGAGAATATATATGAAGGTGACTCAAATTTCAAAGAAGCAAAGCGTCAAATTTACAGAGAAAAATTTGAGTAACTCATAATGAAAGAAGATGAAAACATTGTTGCATACTTCCAACACATTGATGAAATAACCAACACTCTGAAAGGATTGGGAGAGCCTGTTGATGAGAAGACTATTATACGAAAGATTCTTAGAACATTACCAGGAAGATTCAACCCAAAGGTATCGGTCTTAGAATATAGTGCAAATCTGGACAAATTCAACAAAGAGGAATTATATGGAGTTCTCATAGCATATGAAATGAGACTTGATGAAGAAGAGGGTACTTCGCATCTAGAAAATGCGTTCACTACATCTTAAAAAAGCAATAATGGCAAACAACCTTCAAAGGCAAAGACCTGCTCCTGCACCTACAAGTGTGAAGAAAAGGAAGATGATGAAGAAGGTTTTACAAATGGAGAATATGCTTACTTTACGAGAAAACAAAAATTGGTAAGGGAAAATTCAAAGGTTAACTTCCGTTGGTCTGTTTCGGTTATGGTGAGGTTGGGCATTTCGCAGCAAAATGTCCGAACAGAAGGGATGGAAACTCAAAAGGAAAGAAAGGCTTTAAGAAATTCAATAGGCAAGGCAAGAAGAAAGGATTCAAAAGGAACTTTCTCTTTAAAGAAGATAACTCATCATTCGATGAAGATAGTGACAGTGAAGAAGAATCCAATGAGAGAGTATTCTTTATGGCCAAGCACAATAAACAAGAGGTATCAAACAAATAAGTAGAAGGGTTGACCATAGAAGAATTTTCTAAGTAGGAAATCAATCTTATAAAAGAGCTCAAGGCTGAGAAGATCCATTCCAATACTCTTGAAGAACAAGTTCAAGGTCTCAAAATTGAAGTTGAAGAACATGAATGTATTGAAGAGTCACTTCAAAAGAAGTTGGAAGAAAGCAACCGAGAAAGGGAAGCATTAGAAGCTGAAGTAGTCTCGTTGCATAAGGAAGTGAAGAAGGGAAAAACTGTCCAAAACTATGCCAACAACTCAATATCGTTGGAAGAACTCATCAACAATCAACGATATTACAACGACAGAACTCGCCTCGGTTACAAAGAAGAAGAAGTAGGACCTTCTACAACAAAATACAATGAACCTATGAGATCTGACAAGCATGTAGACTTCATTGAACAAGACTCGCAAGAACAACCTTGGAAGACAATTCCCCGACAAAGATTTCCATCCAGGTACCAACATTTTTTTCATGGCTATTGTTATTCATGTGGAAAATTTGGTCATAAAGCTGTATAATGTCGCACGTACCCTAGGAACCAATACAATTCAAGGAGATCTATCCAATATGAAGCTCTCAAGGCTCAATGGAACATCAATAGATTTGAAGATTTAAGAAGTAATATTGAATGTTACAAATGTCGAAACTTTGGACACATAGCTAGAGACTACAGACTTGAAAATCCTCCAGAAGAATTTTCGAAGCCACAGAACGAACGAACATGGAAGAAGAAGAACACTGATAATTGTGCTCTCGCTCTCAAGGCTCAAAACAGCAAGGATGTGTGGTATGTTGATAGTGGTTGCTCAACGCATATGATTGGAGATAGAAATAAATTTGTATCTCTGAAAGAGAAGAAGGATGGTACCGTGTCCTTTGGAAATGATGGATCTTCAAACGTTATAGGATCAGGTACCGTCAGTCTCGGAAGCAAAGATGCTCTAGCCAAGAATTTTCTAATGGTTGGAAACATGGATCAAAACCTGCTCAGTGTTGGAAAAATGTGTGATCAAGGACACAAAATGCTATTCAACTCCACAAAATGTGAAATCATGAAAGGCGAGTATGGTAAAATTGTGGCTACAACAATTCGAGCTCCAAACGACATATATGTTCTGGATGAAGCAACCAAAGCATGTCTACTAGCTAAAGAAGATGAAAGCTGGTTATGGAACAAACGAATGGGTCACATAAACTTTGACAATATTATCAGTATAAGAAAAAAGGAAGCAGTAAGAGAAATGCCGAAAATCTCACAACCTTCCAACACACTATGTGAGGCCTGTCAGCAGAGAAAGCAAACAAAATGTGAATTTAAAACAAAAGAACACTTTGCATCACATCCAATGGAATTAATACATACTGATCTATGTGGTCCTATGGGGACAAAAGGCTTAGATGGAGAATTACATTTCATGTTGATGATAGATGACTATACCAGGCTGACAGCCGTGAGTTTCCTAAAGAAAAAATCTAAAGCATTTGAGTGCTTTACGATCTACAAGGAGTTGGTCGAAAATGAAACAAAATTAAAAATAAAGTGTCTAAGATCAGATAATGGTGGAGAATTCACTTCCAAATTATTTCAGCAATACTGTGACGAAAATGGAATAAAAAGACAATTTTCAACAGCACGAATGCCTTATCAAAATGGAGCTACCGAAAGAAAGAATAGAACCGTACAAGAAATGGGTATAACAATGCTGAAGGACTCAAAATTGGATGAAAAATTATGGGTTAAAGCAATTGATACGATAGTCTTCATTATCATCAGAAGTCTTCTCAGAAATAATTGCAATAAGACCCCATATGAATTATGGAAAGGAAAACAAGCTAATGTAAAATATTTCAGAATATTCGGAAGCAAATGTTATATCAAAAGAGAAGATCAAAAGTTGGGTTAGTTTGAATCGCGTGTTGATGAATGTATCTTTGTTGGTTACTCATGCAAAAGAAAGGCCTATAAATGTTATAATCGAATATGAAAACAGAGAATGGAGAGCATAGATGTTAATTGGGGCATCCATTTAGTTGACTACTGAAGAATCTCGGGCGTTGGAGCGTCCATGCAGCGGGAGCTAGAGAAGAATGGTTTTCTAGATTCTAGGAAGTTGGAGCTTTCTTTTCAATTGGAATTTAAGATTAAAGAATTATTAGAAAAGCGTTCCGTGGTTTTTGACCCGGAGGGGGTTTTCCACCTAAAATATTTGTGCCTCTCGTGTTCTTTTATTCACCGTTGTTACTGCATAAACATTAATGATAATTGAAGATTAACTAATGCTCTGAAAAGATTTAAAAGTGCTAATTTATAAGGAATATTGATTAACC
>APFE031759993.1:95282-110931 GCA_000404065.3 Pinus taeda | reverse complement strand
AAAAAAGGTTTTGAGAAGTAAATATTTCATATGTTATGAAATTTGGAGTAATATCTAATACTTTATAAAAATACACATGTTATAAAATATATTCATTAAATAAACTCTTAGTGCACTCTTGTTTTCATTTTTTTTTAAAAGAGTTCAAAACTTAATTGCAATAATCCTTGATCCCATTACACAACTTGTTGAGTTGGGCTCAAAAATAACTCAATAATAAAATTTTCCATGCCATTGATATCCCAAAATTGTGATTAGGTATCAAAGGTGGAAGTCCAAATGTTGTTATCCTTTATTTCTTAAACCCTTTTGCCTTATTCTCCTCTGTCATGGCCCTCTCTAAAATTGCATTTAACTAAGAAAATATGCATTGCTTAGTGTTTTTTACAATGACGAACTTCTCTTGAGATTTTCTTTCGAGCTCTCTAGCAATGTTCAACAACAATTTTTTCCGATCTTCCAACTTGTTGGGCCATAATGAAACGCACTATTTCATTTTCTCTTCATTACTAATGTTTGTATATTTTTGGAATACTTGGTCATATGCATCTCTATGTTCTTTAATCAACTTCTCCTTTGGAGCTATAATATCCTTAGGATTTTGAAGATTGCTCCATATTGAGAGGATCTTGCTTTCCAACTAATATAGCCACTACAACTGTGTCTTATTTCCACATTCAATTCAAATTTAGCAAAAGACTTTGTTGTAGCGGCTACTACCACCCTCCAAAATTTTGCCTTAGCTTCGTTTTGGAGCCTCCCTACCGACCATCCTTAGCAGCATGTCTTGCACTGTCAAGCACATCATCTTCAGCTATTTCACAGAGTCTTATCAGCCTGTGCATGCAAGCCCTTTCCACCCCCTTCAAAGGCTTCTTTCCAGACTTAGTGATAGTTGTTGGTTAAGCAGCTCCCTCTAGAAATTGCGCAATTCTGGAGGGGAACTAGCCTTCCCTCCAGAAATTGCACAAACCCAGCTAGGTGTCCAGCTGGGCTCCAGAATTGCACAATTCCTCTGGACAGTCTTCCTCTAAAATATTACGTAATTCATCCTAGGACAGTTTCTCAACCTAGAAATTGTGCAATTCTGGGAAACAGTCACTTGTTACTCCCAGAAATTGCGCAATCCCTCTGTGACAACCAGCCCAACAACTAGCATAAATTGTGCAAATCCAGCCAGGTAGCCTACTAGGATAAAAAAATTGCACAATACAGTCAGATAGGATTCCTTGAGAAAATTGCGAGGTCTGACCTAGGACAACTGCTCAACCTAGAAATTGTGCAATCCTGGGAGACAGTCACCTGTTCCTCTTAGAAATTGCGCCATCCCTCTAGGACAATCATCTCTGCTCAGCCTAGAAATTGCACAGATTTTCATCCCAGGCTTGCAAACCGATGCATGTGCCTTCAGGTTGACTGGTTCCCTCCGGGACCGAGCAAAACTGATTTTCATGCATGGACTACTTCTCCCAAGGTAGCTTGCAAAGGCACCCCTTGATTAAGGGATCTATGTTTAGCAGTTGGAGGTTACATGCAAGGATCATTTCATAAACCTCCCGCCAAGTGTCGCTTTTCCTAGATTTGTGGCATGCGCATCACAACCTCGATTTTATCAAAACTAATCAACCGGATGTTGCAAATCTCATTCCTCACATTGACCTTGCGGCTCTGACATCCCACATTGTATCTAGGAGTCATCAGCACATTCAACATAGTTGTTTCGGGGTAAGCCCGCTTTTCATGTCTTATGCGACGTTTCTATTGCTTTTTGTGTTTCACCTTGTGTGGGTGCTGTCTGCTTGATTTCAGTGAGCGTTTTCTGTCATTTTAATGTATTTAGCTTGTAGAAGCACCGTTTCAGTTTTCGTTCACATCTCACGGTTGTCGCATGCATGACACTATTTTTTCACAAACGATCGTCGTTGCGCGACTCGCTTCACACACATGCATGCTTTCCCGTTTCCTGAATCCTACACTTGTCGTTTGCATGTATGATCATTCACTCTTGTTTTCACTCATCTCACCATGCATCCAGACTTCTCATGTTTTCAATTGCCTGTCGGTTGATCCGGGCTGCCTTGGCCCGGGTTATGCCTTGCCCGGCTAGCACTGCACATTTCTGGAAGCAAAGGCTTTTCCTTCCCTCTAGAAATTGTGCAATTCTAGCCTAACAATGACCTCGAGGATTGCATTGCGCAATTCTTGGAGGCAGTGTTCTGTTGGCCCCAGAAACTGCGCAATGCAGTTTGCTAGTTGCATGTCACTACTGACTGAAATTGCGAATTGCGTAGTTTCGGTCCTCAACAGGTTAGGCTGGACTGTGCATTGTGTAGTTCCAGTAGTCAGTCAGCCTCCTGATAGCACAGATTGTGCCTTGCACAGTTTTGGCAGTCAGTCCCTTGACCTCCCAACAGAAATTGTGTAACCTTCATGATCGATCACACGGGTATGTTGCAAGTCAGTCCTCAAGTTTGTTTTGGTTTTCGATTGACAGATTGATATCCATGAGTGTTTCTATGTCTCCAGACATCACAACTATTCATCTGTCTCTTAGCAACACAAGTACAATCGCCTTCAGGAGAGCAAAGTCAAAGGACACCATTGAGAGCACAATGTGATTACAGCTAAGCAAGTGTCTATGAGCTTGCCTACCTATGAAGACATCAAGTTATTTGTAGACAAGGACATCGAGATAAGATAGCAGCAGCATCACAGTGAGCAGCACCATCAGCGAAAATAGAAGGCAACACATCCACATGTGGAAAGTGCAAGAGGAAGGTTGTTGATAGCATAGAGGCAGAGCAAAGCTGTAAGTTCAAAACAGATCCACTCATGACGAAAGAAACTTTGGATATTGAGACTATGAGGTGATGATGTGACATGAGCATCGCGCGAAGGTAGAGAAAGGAACATAGAAGGAGTTGCATGTGTTGAAGCAACAACTCAAGGAAGAACAGGAGCTGCACAGACGAGAGAATGAGTTGCACCAGGAACAGGTACAACAGGGGGCGCAAAATGCACAGACAGTTGAAACTATGCCTATCCAAGTTATAGATCCATCCCAGCCGCTGGCATGGAGCAGACAGGGTGAGCAATGTTGTTGATCACATGCAAAGGAATTCAACAGCATGCATGTCATTGTGCGCACGCATGTGATCCCACCCATTTGGCACACTCACTGAGGCGAAGACAAGAAGCAAGTCCAACTGGAGCTAAACATGTATTTTGACAAGTTGATGTGCACAACCACCTACACATGCTTGGAGATCAATGTAGACACTATGCATCAACATGTTGCCAGTCCGGTTGCACCCAGGATGACCATTCACATGCTATCAGACGAGTTTAATGGAGGAGCCATATTAGTGCACCCGGATGCAACGAAGGCAAGAGTTTGCTTCAGCAAGATGTCACCATTAAATGCACGGACGACCAAGCTTGGAATCAGCTCACCACCTTCGACCATCACAATGATGTCAAAGAATTTGTCTCACCACAACAGTCCAAGTGTCAACGACATCTTACATGGCTTTCTCAAGCCATTTTGTCTCACTTGGACACATATGCATTGTAATGTAATGTCTTATCAAGTGGAAGTTCAAGTGTCGATAGTTAAATGTAACAGCGATAGAGTAGTTGAAGAATCATGAGGGTAGATGAATGGTCACAAATGGGAATGTCAAGGGTTGCCCCACCCTTTGCTATAAATAGTCCCTCATAACTCATTGTAAAGGCTTTTGGTTAGTTAAGCTTCCAATAGGAGTATCTTAGATAAATCTTGGATAATATTGTAATGAGCCTTGGCTTCTCCACTGTGTAGAGCTAGTATATCTCTTTGGAGGAGCACACAATTGTGGCTGTAACATTCCGTTGTCGAAACTAGTCGTTGGACATGGATGTATTGTATGACTGGAACTTACACTTCTTAATATAATAGAGCCAACATGTTTCATGCATATGTTTTATTGTATTTGAGCCATCTTGAGTACTCTAAATGATATATGTATATGTTTTCTTATGCATGCATGTGTAGTTAATTTTGTATATGTATGTATGAATCTTTCTGAAACGTGTTGTTGGTTTAACCATCACTTTGGATTGCTAGCTAACTTTCCTTCCATGTTGTGATGCATCTTTTCTCGTGTGTTACCTTCTTAACTCTGTGCTATCACAGGTTTTTAAGGAGCGCACTCACCTCACCCTCCATGTGTTAGAACCTCTCATGCACCTTCCTTGACTTACTACATATGTCACACCCTTGCTACCAACAGGGATATCTTACTTGCCTCTATACGAAACCACGTTAAAGACATTATTGTACGACCCACTACTTGGACTCCTACACTAAACGGTCTAAGGTCTAATTGAGACTTCTTACCAAGGAGATCCCCTAACATGTTGGCGGGTCCATCACAGTCAAAATTTTGGCGCTAGAAGGAGGGCCAGATGACAAGCTGAGTCCTCACATTTGTTTTGAATCTCTATATATCTATCATGACTAACTACAGAGTTTCTCTTCCAGAGTGTATGTCCTATGGAAATGACTTCATTATCTCGAAAAGGCTCTCGGATAACTTGTCACATAAAACATATGATGGTGGAGGCCACGTAGCCTTGGTTAGGCATGCGGCCAACATTGTAGGCTGATGCGAAAGAGATGGAATCTTTGAGGCCACCCAATGCACTGGTGTGCCACACTGCCTGAAAAATCTATGCATTCTCTTGCTCATATGGTTGCAGAGATACACCGTGCTTTCAATTGCTTTAACTGTAAAGCAATCAATCAAGAAATTCTGAAATTACGAAATGCACCCAATGAATCCGTTGAACAATTTTACACTCACTTCTGTAATCTGGAATACTGATTTTCCGAAGATGAAATTGGTTGGGAATTTCTTTATGGAAGATTGAGTATCTTCTTTACATATCCAGAATCCACAATTCTTGAAATAATTCGAACCCTGCTCAACACATTTTGGTGATGGAGTTGCGCAATCACAGGAAGGCACAGTTGTTGTCACAAGTGATTGTCCACCTTCACCTCATCAAATAGCTCCACCACCGCAGAGTGATGTGGGAGATTATGCACACACATCTGTTAAATTGTCACATCCTGCCACCCCACCCGCTCTTGATATCTGTGTAGATTTGGCTTGCAAACCTATTGGTTTTCATGTGGGTTCATTCGTTCAACCTCCATCCCCGCATTCTTTTGATCCTCCGGATTGTACTGTCTTGTTTTCTTCAATTCCGAACTCCTCACCTGCTGTGAACGAGGATCAAGTTGTTGACAGGGTTGGTGTTACGTAGCCAACTTGCACCATCATTCATGATGAGTGTGTGCAGGAATCTAAAGAAGAACCCATAGTGAAGGATGACTCCCTTCTAGCCACGCCTCATTCGATCTATCCTAACATCCCTTGTGATTCTGCCACTATTGATTTCCCCTGTGAAAACTCATTTCCCGATGTTTCTACTTCCGATAATTCACAAGACACGTTGGATGTCAGTCTGTCATTACATTGCAGGGAGGACACACCTTCCTCCGAAAATCTATCCAATCTGTCGTCAATCATTTCTAAAAATGTAGAGGGTGAACATCCTTGCTTCTCATCTACCCCTCTACACGATTCATCAAATCATGAGGATGCCGACAAACATCCTGAATTTTATGATCTTGGTTTTCAAGATCTCTCTACTTCTTCATCCAATCATGATGTTGATTCAATCGTTGTAAATCTGTCTAAGACACCAGTGTATGATGATCTATCTTTCGACGAAGTTGAAACCCCCAAGACTGTCGAGGCACATTCAATATCAATCCAACACTTAGATTTCACTTCCTCCACTTGAACTACACGATCCCATCACTCATGCGTTGGAGGAATATTGCACAGCAAGCACACTTTCACAACGTAAGTGGTCTAACTTTCTCACATTTGCTTGCATGTCACAGTCAAGAAAATGGATACACTCAACATCTACACGCAATGTAGCACAACACCATGGCAAGTCCACAAAGTGCATGTCATGCACTTTCACTCATTTTTGTCCTATGGACACCTATAAGCTCGGAGTGTGTTTGTCTTCATCATTATATATTTCATGTTTGCTGGTTTTCACAACTGTGTTGTTCGCAAACCATGCCTTCACCAACATGGGTCAACCAATGCGCCAGCAGCTGCATTGGAAATATCACTTCACGTGATCTGGCCCATGTACTATTAACTTAGGAGTAGGAGTAGTGTTTTCTTTTGAGTTGTTTTCTTGCATGCATGTTTGCCTCTTTCTTTGTGTGTTTTCTTGCCTGCTTGTTTGTTTGCTTACTCGTTTTTCATACACATTTGCTTCTGCTTCTTTCTTTTCTTTTTGGTTTGTTTGCTTGTTTATGTATGTAGGTTAGTTTTTCATGGACCTTGTGCAACTCTTGAAACAAGCTGGGTGAAGTACAAGAGGACTTGTACAGCTATCAATACTTCATTATTTGTCGTCCTACCTATGTATGAAGAACTTGTTGTCTTCAGTCCATGATACATTAAAGGAAAATACCTACTATTCGAAGTGAACATTTGTGAAAACACAACGATTGCACGCGAACTAGTATCACCTACTCTAGTCGGTTGTTTTTGGATTAATCCTTGTCAACTCAGTCAAGTAGAGCAAGGTGAAGGGAAAAACCTTAACAAGCACATTAGAGGTATATACAAACTACTTCTCTGAAGGAACAACCTCTTCTGCTCTCAATAAGTCGGGAACCCTCTTCTGCCTCTGAAATGAATAAGTGTTATGCACAATTATGAAAAAATGAAAAAAATGAAAAAATGAAAATGAACAAGGCGCAAGAAGAGAAAGGCTTCCTACTCAAAGAGGTGATGCAATTAACTCCACTGGGGTACTGACCAGGCTCGCTGGCAGCAGAGTGATGCTTGTGTTCCTTTGTGACTCCGTCGGGGTACTGTCAAGGCCTGCTGGCAGCAGAGCAACACCAGAGATGAAACCAAAACTCTAGCGACTATACTACTTGTGCACCAATATATCCCTCATCCTCGATTGAAACAACTGTATTGGATTTACTTGGAATGTGTGTCGACCAAACAAGGGCTTGGCAGATGCTACATCTTACAATCAAGCAAGTATGGAAACCAAGATAAACAGAGAACTGAACAATACTTCAGGAGGTGTTAGACTTTATTTTCATGAACAAGGTCCATTCAGAGAACTAGAGTTCAACACGTGTGTCGCCAAGTGTTGTAGCAGCTACAACTACCCTCCAAAATTTTTCCTTAGATTCCTTTTCAAGCCTCCCTACCGACCATCCTCAGCAACATGTCTTGCACTGTCAAGCACATCAACTTTAGTTGTTTCATAGAGTCTTGTGAGCCTGTGCATGCAAGCTTGTTCCACCCTCTTCACAGGTTGCTTTTCTGACTTAGTGATAGTTTCTAGTTGAGCATCTCCCTCTGGGAATTGTGTAATTCTGGAGGGGAATCAACCTTCCCTCCAGAAATCACGCAAACCCAACTGGACACCTACATGGGCTCCATAATTGTGTAATTCCTCCTAACAATCTTCGTCACAAAAATTGCGCAATTAATCCTAGGAGAGCTGCTTAGCCCAGAAATTGTGCAATTCTAGGAAGCAGTCACATGCTGCTCCAAGAAGTTGTGCAATCCCTATGGGACAACTAGCCCAACGGCTAGCAAAAATTGTGCAAAAACCAACCAGGTAGCCTGCTGGGCTTAGAAATTGCGCAATACAATCAGATAGGCTTCCTTGAGAAAATTGCGAGGTCTGACCCAAGATAGCTGCTCATCCCAAAAATTGCACACTCCTGGGAGACAGTCACCTGTTCCTCTCAGAAATTTTGCAATCCCTCTGGGACAACCATCTCTGCTCAACCTAGAAACTGCGCAGATTTTCATCCCAGACTCACAAACCAATGCATGTGCCTTCAAATTGACCGGTTCCCTCCAGGATCGAGCAAAATCGATTTGCATGCATGGAATGCTTCTCCCAAGGTGGCATGCAAAGGCATCCATTGATTCAGGGACCTATGTTTAGCAGCTGGAGGTTACATGCAAGGATAATTTCATAAACTTCTTGCCAAGTGTCGCTTTTCCTAGATTTGTGGCATGCGCGTCACAACCTCAATTTTATCAAAACTCATTAACCAGATGTTGCAGAGCTCATTCCTCACATTGACCTTACGACTCTGACATCCCACATTACATCTAGAAGTCATCAACACATTCAACTCAATTGTTTCGGGGTAAGCCCGCTTTTCGTGTCTTGCGCAGCATTTATGTCGCTTTTTGTGTTTCGCCTTGTGTGAGTGTTGTCTGCTTGATTTCAGTGAGCGCTTACTGTCATTTTAATGTATGTTAGCTTGTAGAAGCACCATTTTAGTTTTCGTTCACATCTCACTACTGTCGCATGCATGACACTGTTTTTGCATGAACGGTCATCGTTGCGGCGACTCGTTTCACACACATGCATGCTTTCCCGTTTCCTAAATCCTGCACTTTTTTTTTGCATGTATGAGCATTCACTTTTGTTTGCACTCATCTCACCATGCATGCATACTTCTCATGTTTTCAGTCACCCGTCTGCTGGTCTGAGCTACCTTGGCCCGGACTGTGCCTTGCCTGGCTAGCACTGCGCATTTTCGGAAGCAAAGGCTCTGCCTTCCCTCCAGAAATTGTGCAAATCTGGTGCAATAGTGACCTATAGGCTTGCATTGTGCAATTCTTGGAGGCAGTGTCCTGTTGGCCCTAGAAACTGCATAATGCAGTTCACTGGTTGCATGTCACTACTGACTGAAAATTGCTCATTGTGCAGTTTCAGTCCTTAGCAAGCTAGGATGGACTATGCATTGTGCAGTTCCATCTATCAGTCAGCCTCCTGATAGCCCGAACTGTGCCTTACACATTTTTGGCAGTCAATCTCCCAATCTTCCAGTGGAAATTGCGCAACCTTCATGATCAGTCACATAGGTATGTTGCAAGTCAGTCCTCAAGTTTGTTTTGGTTTTCGACTGGTCGATTTCTTTCCATGAGTGTTTCTATGTCTCCAAGCATCATAGGTGTTCATCTGTCTCTTAGAAATACAAGTACAATTGTCTTCAGGAGAGCAGAGTCAAAGGACACCGTTGAGAGCACATCGGGGTTGCAGCCAAGTAAGTGTCTATGAGCTTGGCTACCTATGAAGACATCAAGTTGTTTGTAGACAAGGACATCAAGATAAGATGGTAGCAGAATCATAGTGAGCAGCACCATCAGAAGCAGCAGAAGGCAGCACACCCATATGCGGCAAGTGCAAGAGGAAGGTTGTTGATAACATAGAGGCGAAGCAAAGCTGCAAATTCAAAGCAGATCCACTCATGACGAAAGAAGATTTGGAGATTGAGACTATGAGATGAAGGTGTGACACGAGCATCATGCGAAGGTAGAGAAAGGAACAGAGAAGGAGTTTCATGTGCTGAAGCCTCAACTCAAGGAAGAACAGGAGCTACACAGACGAGAGAATGAGTTTCTACAGGAACATGTACAACAGGGGGCACAACATGCATAGACGTATGAAACTACGCCCATACAAGTTATAGATCCATCCCAGCATCTGGCATGGAGTAGACAAGGTCAGCAGTGTTGTTGATCGCATGCAAGGGAATTCAGCGGCATGCATGTCATTGTGCACACACATGCGATCCCACCCATTTGGCACACTCACCAAGGCAAAGACAAGAAGCAAGTCCAACTGGTGCTGAACATGTATTTTGACAAGTTGATGCACACATCCACCAACACATGCTTGGTGATTAGCGTAGACACTATGCATCAACATGTTGCCAGTCCGGTCGCACCCAGGACGACCATGCGCATGCTATCAGACGAGTTGGACTGAGGAGCCATATCATTGCACCCGGTTGCAGCAAATGCAAGAGTTCACTTCAGCAAGATGTCACCATTAAGCGCACAGACACCATCACGGACGACCAATCTTGGCATCAACTCACCACCTTCGGCCATTACAAGGATGTCAAAAAGTTTGTCTCAACACAATGGTCTGAGTGTCAGTGATGTATTGCATGGCTTTCTCAAGCTATTTTGTCTCATATGGGCACATTTCCATTGTAATGTAATGTGTTTTCAAGCGAAAGTTCAAGTGTTGATAGTTGAATGTAACAATCATAGAGTAGTTGAAGATTCAAGAGGGTAGATGAACGGTCACAAAGGGTAATGTCAAGGGTCACCCCACCCTTTGCTATAAATAGTCCCTCATAACTCATTGTAAAGGCTTTTGGTCAGCCAAGCTTCCGACACGAGTATCTTAGAGAAATCTTGGATAGTAGTGTAACGAGCCTTGGAATCTCCACTACGTAGAGCGAGTATATCTCTTTGGAGGAGCAAGTGGTTGTGGCTGTAATGTTCTGTTGTCGGAACTAGTGGTTGGACATGGATGTATTGTATGACTGGAACTTACACTTCTTAATATAATAGAGCCAATGCATTTCATGCATATGTTGTATTGTATTTCAGCTATCTTGAGTACTCTAAATGATATATGTATATGTTTTCTTACGCATGCATGTGTAGCTATTTCTATATATGTATGCAAGAATCTTTCTAAAATGTGTTATTGGTTTAACCATTACTTTTGATTGCTAGCTAACTTGCCTTCCATGTTGTGATGCATATTTTCTCGTGTGTTCCCTTCTTAACTCTGTATTATCACAGGTTTCCAAGGGGTGCACTCACCTCACCCTCCATGTGTTAGAACCTCTCATGAACCTTCCTTGACTTACTGCATATGTCACACCCTTGCTACCAACAGGGACATCTTACTTTTCTCTGTGTGAAACTGCGGTCAAGGAATTATCATACGACCCACTTCTGTGACTCCTACTCCAAACAGTGTGAGGTCTAATTGGGACTTATTACTCGGGAGATCCCTGACATGTTGGTGTGTCCAACACCGCCAACAGACTCTACAATTTCTTTCCCTTTCTCTACCTTTATTTGTTCACATGTTTGAATAACTATAAATAAATTGTGAGTACACATGCTAACCATGAATACTTCTTTTCTAAATTCTCTTGAAATTGTGCAAATTTATTGGTACTTTGCTACTGCATAATGCATGTTGTGACAATACACTTAGTTAGGGAAAATACCTTAACCATGATCCCTTTACAGGAAAATACTGGTAACTCAAGAATGGATTGTTGTTTATTTGAAATTTGTCCTTCTAAGTTTATGATATCATCATCCTTAACACATACCTCAAGGACATTATACAAATGTATCCAAAGATAAAAACTAGAGTTAACTATGCCCAAAAGCCTATCCTCCCCATCCTTCCCAATTTGAATCAACTCATTTGGAACTTTTCAATACGTGTCTCTAACTCAATCCCTGTGGATTGGGAACTTCCTTAAGCTTTCCTTAAAACTCCAAACTTTTACCTCACAACACTTGGACTGCATTGTGTAGCTAAATAAAATTTTCTTGCATAGAAGTAGGTAGAGCTGCCTCAATAGGGGTAGTAGGAAGCACCAAGTATACATCATCAAATGTAGCACTAGGCCATTTATGCTCAACTACCATTCTTGCGTGGCTTCAAGTGAGTTCTTGATAATAATTTCCAAGTCCTTAATGTTGATCATCTAATTCTTTCAACATTTGAGATACATAAATAGATAAATCTTTAGAAGAAATAGTATAAATATTAAGTTCTCCATGTACGATTGATTGTGACATTTCATGAAATTTAGAATCCTCTTAGGTCATAAGGGCCATATGATGTATTTGAAACATCCTCCATTGAACCCTTTGGCCATAAAGGATCTTTCTAGTAGGGCTTGGAGAAAAATATGCTACTCTATCCCTAATTCATTGCCACTCTATTCTTAAAGAGGGGAAACAAATTCCTTTATTGTTTCTTTGGTTTGTGAGATGAACACAAAATTATCTAATTGCTGGGAAATGCCTTTATGAATCTTATTTTGAACCCCTGTGTGTGAATTTAAATTGTCAACAATATTAAATACCTTCTTAGGAAAATGAGATTTACCCAAGGTGTCTATTATTTATTTCTATTGTTGTGATTTCAAAATCAAATCTTGTTCTATTTTTCTTGTTGCTACAACTATGGGATATATGCTAACTATTTTGGTAATAACTATTCTTTTACTAGTAACTTGGATTGACTTGGTCTATGGACAGTCTCCCTAGGTCTTGAAGTTGATTGGACTTGTGTATTAGTTCCTTTTCCATGACTAGATGTTCTATTTGATTGTGATGAAATGACAACATATGTATTTTTCCTTTTTTTGGTAAGTCTTATTGTGCATGTTGCATCCCCTTCCTCTTGTCTAGATTTTTCCTCATGTTCCTTCTCTCTATATTACTTTTTGCTTTGCCATATGGGGAGACTCTTAAACATTTTATTAGAAGTAAGCGTTCATGTGATTCCATTCTATATCTTTTCTTGTTGTGGGCTTATTTCACTTGTGTGATCTCAATTTCTAGGTCAAGTTGAAGGCACAAGTTCTTATGACATCATGTAACTACACTTTGAATATCATTCCTAGAACTACAAAATGATAATACATATGCTAGTTCTTATGGATATATGTATGAGGTTTCACATAAATATTATGTGTTTCAATCTCAAAATAAATAAAATCATCTCATTTTTCTATAGATATTATATAGAATATGAAAGTATTAGATAGTTTCATGTATTGTCCTAATATGCCAATGTTGAAAAGAAAATTGTATATATTCCTAAAATCATTTGTCTTTGTTGAACAACCATATATTGAATTTGGGCACTGGGAATGATTCTTTGACTTTTGTGTTGAAGATTTTCCCGTTTGACGCTTCCCATTATAACATATCCAAAAGTAATACAATCCAACTGTAGTGAAAATAATAACCATGTTGATGCACATCCAAACATTATTATACAAATTCATCTTAACGGTAGAGAACCTAAGACAACTTGATTCTCTTTGTGAACCATTTGGCTACATGGACCACTGCAAAGTGGCATATCATTCTTCCTACACTTGCAGACGAACTTGAAAGCCAAAATTTGAGTTGTAAATCACACTTCTAGATCTTAAATGGTTAGAATTACCATGTTTCTCATGCCTCTTTGTGTTCCATATTTATCAAACATGTCTTTGGTCATGACATTTTAGGACATTGTCACCTTTAAGATATCCTCTACCTATTGTGCTAAAATTGAAGCACAATATAAAACATTTAGATTGAGAAGACATGCACAATTGAGCTACAACTAGCTTCCATGTAACCTACTATGGAAAACCCTAACACAACAAGAAATTGATATACTCCATTCAAAATAGGCCACATCCAATAAAAACATAATAGAAAACTTATATAGTTTCTTCTCCCATGCCTTAGACTCTCTTCTCTCATTATTGGATAATATCTTCACTTTATTGTAATAGTCAAATTTCAATTCAAGAAACTATGTAGCATATTGAATATTTAAATCAACTACCCTACAATGCTAACTTTCCCAAGTAATGGCTCGACAATGTTTACCTTCTCATGAATTTTACAATTGACATTTTCACTTATTTATGTGCCTTATTCTTTGGATGAGCTTTGCACTTAGATGTCAAATTCACCATGGAACTCACTAACGAAAAATATGCTTTTCTATTTCCTAATTCTTTGATGTAGGTTATGAAATCATTAATGTTGTCCCCAACTCCTTCTTTATTACTTATAGAACTTTAAACAATGAACCTAGTAATTATTATGCCCATGGCTCATATTAATGTAATGCACTACTAGTTTAATGTCCATAGTGGGTAGTTCAAATTATGACTATTTTTTATTCTTATTGCATTCTTTTTTATATGGTGTTATTTGATATTCTTCCATGACCATTTCTTAAAACTAATCTCAAATCACCACCCTTGCATTTCTTCGTCTTAATCACCTAAGTTGTCAACAAGAGCACCCAATTTTATATATTTTCCAAATATTAGTACATTTGTTAGTTTCATTATTATGACACTACCTATGAACCACCACGTTTTAAGCAAATGAAAAATATGTACTTTCAAAAAGCTTTGGAACTAAGCGACATAAACTATAATTACTTTACCATGACAAAAAATCATTCAACCACTATTAATCCTACCATATTAAATGTGTTTCACTTATACTAGCAAATCATTGGGCCTCTAGTAGGCTATATTACAACCTCATTCTACTCCATTATCTAAGTCATTCATTGTGTAACCATCAATATTTATCGACTTTACTATGCCAACTTCTAATATGTATGCAATCTAAAAGGGTCTAAGCTATCTCATCCTTAGTTTCCCTAGATTTTCCAAGAATTTATTGGCATAATGGAAAACTAGTCATCTAGGTTTCCAACACTTTATAAGGAATATATTAGTCATGCAAAGCCTTTTGTACTTTTTTACCCACTATCTAGTTCGATCCTACAATAACACAATTTTCTTCTAACTACATGAGATCCTCTATCCTCATCTAAAGACACTCATCATTATTTATTTATGTAGCTGCTACAATATGTAGACTACGATAAAAAAAAACTCTAAGGACATCAGTGCTCCCTTCCCTTGCACCAATGAAAATAGGGTGTTCTTTGTCAATCTCTTACATGTGGTCTTGCATTCCCATGACACTAAAATAACACACTTATCTCAGTGATCATGTTCCACATTACATATTTTTTTCAAGGCATGCTCTAGAATCTTATTAAAATCCTCACCTATTCCATTAGCCCATGGATGATATGTTATACCTTTTTTAATGTTGAACTTAGTTTAATTCTTTAATTGTGGTACTAATGAATTCTATATGTTGAGTGATCATCAAAAACATTAGACAACCAAACCTCCTTATGATATTATGAAAGATGAAACACAAAACATTTTACGTAATTCAATATTTTACAAACATTGATTCATCCTGACTGTTATGCAACCAACTCACAAAATAGAAGAAAATATAGATCAACATCATTCTCTTCGAGAGGAAAACCTACTTTACATTACACAAATGAACAATTCTTGGATAATACAAATGACAACACCTCCTTTCTATATATAGGAGTCTAAGGGGTCACAATATAATTAGAGTTGACATAACAATAATAATGTAAGGGCACAACAATAACAATAGTGTGCTTTTATGGGGCACGATAATAACAATATGGGGACAAAATGGGCATAACAATAACAATAAGGGGATACAATGACAATAATAATAAGGGAATACACTAGTATTATAGGGACCTAACATGCCCCTCTCCTTCAAAAAAGTGTTGTCCTCAACGCTTGAGTATTTCTGGATGCTTTTGTATAAAATTTTCGTCCTCCCATGTGGAATCTTCAACGGATAAGTTCTTCAACTTGATAATATAATCTGAAATTGATTAATTTCATAGTTGTCGAGTTCTTGTTTCTGTGACTACTTCCGGTTCCAATATATTTTTTCCTTCCCTGTCAAGTTCTGGAAATATTGTTTAAACTAGGAGCTTGTCGCCTATAATCTTTTTTAAACATGAAACATGGAAAATTGGGTGCAATCGAGAAGTTGCAGGAAGCTCCAATTTGTATGCCATAGTACCAATC
>APFE031759993.1:69948-85082 GCA_000404065.3 Pinus taeda | reverse complement strand
CCCACCCCTCTTAGTATTTTCCAACAATTGGTATCAAAGCTTGGTTCCTTCAATAACAGTTTAACAACTGGAAGGAGATCATGGAGCATACCAAGAATGGTGTACCTCTATTCAATCAAAATAATTATGCACTCTGGAAAGGAGGAATGGAGGTCTATCTCTTGGCACAAGGTTACGAAGTATGGGACACTGTTCAAAGTGGATTTACACCAACCGCGGATGAACAAGGTAAGAAGAATTTTTTAAATGATGCAAAAGCAAAGAATATTATTATCAGTGGACTTATTGAATCTTCTTATCATAAGGTGTTGGGGTAAAACTGCCAAAAATGTATGGGACAAGCTTGAGAATATATATGAAGGTGACTCAAATGTCAAAGAAGCAAAGCTTCAAATTTACAGAGAAAAATTTGAGTAACTCATAATGAAAGAAGATGAAAACATTGTTGCATACTTCCAACACGTTGATGAAATAACCAACACTCTGGAAGGATTGGGAGAGCTTATTGACGAGAAGACTATTATACGAAATATTCTTAGAACGTTACCAGGAAGATTCAACCCAAAGGTATCGGTCTTAGAATGCAGTGCAAATCTAGAAAAACTTAACAAAGAGGAATTACATGAAGTTCTCATAGCATATGAAATGAGACTTGATGAAGAAGAGGGTACTTCGCATCTAGAAAATGCGTTCACTGCATCTGAGAAAACCAATAATGACAAACAACCTTCGAAGGCAAAGACCTGCACGTGCACCTGCAAGTGTGAAGAAAAGGAAGATGATGAAGAAGGTTTTACAGATGGATAATAGGCTTACTTTACGAGAAAACTAAAACTTTGTAAGGGAAAATTCAAAGGTAAACTTCCACTGGTATGTTTCGGTTGTGGTGAGGTTGGGCATTTCGCAGCAAAATGTCCGAACAGAAGTGATGGAAACTCAAAAGGAAAGAAAGGCTTTAAGAAATTCAATAAGCAAGGCAAGAAGAAAGGATTCAAAAGGAACTTTCTCTTTAAAGAAGATAACTCATCATCCGATGAAGACAGTGACAGTGAAGAAGAATACAATGAGAGAGTATTGTTTATGGGCAAGCACAATAAACAAGAGGTATCAAACAACGAAGAAGAAGGGTTGACCATAGAAGAATTTTCGAAGTAGGCAATCAATCTTATAAAAGAGCTCAAGGTTGAGAAGATCCATTCCAATACTCTTGAAGAACAAGTTCAAGGTCTCAAAATTGAAGTTGAAGAACACAAATGTATTGAAGAGTCACTTCAAATGAAGTTGGAAGAAAGCAATCGAGAAAGGGAAGCATTAGAAGCTCAAGTAGTCTCGCTATGTAAGGAAGTGAAAAAGGGAAACATTGTCCAAAACTATGCCAACAACTCAAGGGCATTGGAAGAACTCATCAACAATCAACAATATTACAACGACAGAACTGGCCTCAGTTACAAAGAAGAAGAAGTAGGACCTTCTATAAAAAATACAATTAACCTATGAGATCTGACAGGCATGTAGACTTCATTGAACAAGATTTGCAAGAACAACCTTGGAAGACAATTCCCCGACGAAGATTTCCATTCGGGTACCAACATATTTTTCATGGCTATTGTTATTCATGTGGAAAATTTGGTCATAAAGCTGTATAATGTTGCACGTACCCTAGGAACTAATACAATTCAAGGAGATCTATCCAATATGAAGCTCCCAGGGCTCAACGAAACATCAATAGATTTAAACATTTAAGAAGTAATATTGAATGTTACAAATGTCGAAACTTTGGACACATAGCCAGAGACTACAGACTTGAAAATCCTCCAGAAGAATCTTCGAAGCCATGGAACGAACAAACATGGAAGAAGAAGAACACTGAAATTTGTGCTCTCGCTCTCAAGGCTCAAAACAACAAGGATGTGTGGTATGTTGATAGTGGTTGTTCAATGCATATGACTGGAAATAGAAATAAATTTGTATCTTTGAAAGAGAAGAAGGATGGTATCGTATCCTTCGAAAATGATGGATCTTCAAATGTTATAGGATCAGGTACCATCAGTCTCGGAAGCAAAGATGCTCTATCCAAGAATTTTCTAATGGTTGAAAACATGAATCACAATCTGCTCATTGTTAGATAAATGTGTGATCAAGGACACACAATGCTATTCAACTCCACAAAATGTGAAATCAGGAAAGGAAGGTATGGTAAAATGGTGGCTACAGCGAGTCGAGCTCCAAACGACATATATGTTCTGGATGAAGCAACCAAAGCATGTCTACTAGCTAAAGAAGATGAAAGTTTGTTATGGAAAAAACAAATGGGTCACATAAACTTTGACAATATTGTCAGGATAAGAAAAAAGGAACAGTACGATAAATGCCAAAAATCTCAAAACCTTCCAACACACTATGTGAGGCTTGTCAGCACAGAAAGCAAACAAAATGTGAATTTAAAACAAAAGAACACTTTGCATCACATCCATTGGAATTAATACGTACTGATCTATGTGGTCCTATGGGAACAAAAGGCTTAGATGGAGAATTATATTTCATGTTGATGATAGATGACTATACCAGGATGACAGTCGTTAGTTTCCTAAAGAAAAAATATGAAGCATTTGAGTGCTTTAAGATCTACAAGGAGTTGGTCAAAAATGAAACAGAATTAAAAATAAAGTGTCTAAGATCAGATAATGGTGGAGAATTCACTTCCAAATTATTTAAGCAATACTGTGACGAAAATGGAATAAAAAGACAATTTTCAACAGCATGAACGCCTCAACAAAATGGAGTTTCTAAAAGAAAGAATAGAACCATACAAGAAATGGGTAGAACAATGCTGAAGGACTCAAAATTGGATGAAAAATTATGGGTTAAAGCAATTGATACAATAGTCTTAATTATCAACAGAATTCTTCTCAGAAATAATTGCAATAAGACCCCATATGAATTATGGAAAGGAAAATAGGCTAATGTAAAATATTTTAGAGTCTTCGAAAGCAAATGTTATATCAAAAGAGAAGATCAAAAGCTGGGTAAGTTTGAATCGCATGTTGATGAAGGTATCTTTGTTGGTTACTCACACAAAAGAAAGGCCTATAAATGTTGTATTCAAATATGAAAACAGATAGTGGAGAGCATAAATGTTACATTTGACGATGATAGTGTTCTAATGAATAATGATGAGGATCTAAAATCTTTGAACTTGAGACAGAGGTTGAAAAGGTACATAGAAAATTCTAGAACAAGAAGCAACTATCAACCAGGAAGAAGTAAATAATGATCAATAAGATTTACAGGAACAACAACAAGAAGCTCCTCCAAAGAGAACAAAAGAATGGATTCAAAAGAACCATGCATCAAATCAAATCATTGGTGACATAAATGAAGGAATTGGAACAAGAAAATGTCGACAACTTCGTTCATCACAACAAGCTCACATTGCTTTTCTAGCAACCTTTGAGCCTAGTAGTTTTGAGGAAGCCAGCAATAATGAACATTGGGTAGCAGCTATGAATGAAGAATTGGATCAAATCGAGAAGAATAACACCTAGGAATTAGTTCCATGACCAAAAGATAATAATGTCATTGGAACTAAATGGGTGTTCAGGAACAAATTGAATGAAGATGGATAGGTTACCAGAATAAAGCAAGATTGGTTTGCAAAGGCTATGCACAAGTGGAAGGAATTGATTTCGACGAAACATTTGCACCAGTTTCCAGAATGGAAGCCATCCAGATGTTTCTCACCTATGCATGTTCAAGAAAAATAAAAGTCTACCAAATGGATGTTAAGTGAGCATTTCTGAATGGAGAATTAGAAGAAGAAGTTTACATCGAATAACCCGATGGTTTTCTACTATCCAAAAAAGAAGGCTATGTTTGCAGGTTAAAGAAGGCTCTGTATGGTCTCAAGCAGGCTCCCAGAGCATGTTATGCTTGTCTTGACGGATATCTACATCAACAAGGGTTCAAGAAGGGTATTGTTGATAGCAATCTTTACGTACAAATAGATAAGGATAATTTAACAATCGTTGAGGTATATGTGGATGATATAATCTTTGGTAACAATGATGATTGACTAAGTAAGAAATTTTCTACAAAGATGCAAAGTAAGTTCGAGATGTCTTTACTTGGTGAGTTGACATAATTCTTAGGGCTTCAAATATCTCAGCAAGAGAAAGGAATATTTATATACCAAGCCAAGTAAATCAAGGAAATGCTCAAGAAATTCAAAATGAAAGATTGCAAACCCATCCTTACTCCGATGGTAACTAGTTGCAAATTGAGAATAGACGACTCATCTAAGGATGTGGATGAGAGGTTATACAGATCTATGATTGGTAGTCTTCTATATGTAACAGCCTCCCAACCAAATGTTATGCAAGCAGTTGGACAAGTAGCAAGATTCTAAGCATCACCAAAAGAATCACATATTATTGCTGTCAAAAGAATTCTTCGATATCTAAAGGGCACAACAGGATTTGTCTTATGGTATCCCAAGGGTAACAATCTCATTATTCAAGCCTTTACAGATGCAGATTGGGAAGGAAGCATTGAGATCGTAAGAATACTAGTGGAGCAACATTCTATTTAGGTGGTTGTCTTGTATCATGGTTGAGCAAAAAACAAACCTCAATCTCGTTATCCACAACAAAAGTAGAATATATCGCGGCAACAACTTGTTGTACTCAAGTTCTTTGGATGAAGAAAACTTTTCAAGATCTTCAGGTCAAGTTTGATTAGTTTATTCCCATATTTTGCGATAACACCAGCACCATCAGTATTTCCAAGAATCTTGTGATGCATTCCAAAACGAAGCACATTCCTATTAAATATCATTTCGTTATAGATCAGGTTGCCGAAAATAATATCAAGATTGAATATGTTGGTACAAAAGAAAAAATCGTTGATATCTTCACTAAACCTTTACCTCATGAAGCATTTGAATATCTTCGCCAGAAGCTTGGGATTCTCCCAAGTTCTCATTAGATTTTCCTTATTCAGAAAATAAAGGGGGAGTGGAAGTTTGTACAGGTCCGTAGGATGGTTGTATGTTAGGGGGAGTTACCCTTTGCCATTTATGTCAAAGGGGGAGAGAAGGCAGTAGGAAGAGGCTCCCTGATTGCAGGGGGAGTACTTGTGTTTCCATCAATGCTAAAGGGGGAGATTGTTGATCTAAAGATGATCGGAGGTTGTCATTGATGTCAACCCAAGCAGCACCAGGGGCTACCATGATATTTCAATGGAATTTTGACTTGAAAAATTACTCTATTTTGATTCAAGGATCTTCTAGATAGATTCTACTCATCGATATGTTTCCGTTGATATATGGCACGCCAAGTAATTCTTCACGGTTTGAGACATATTCATGTTTGAAGTTAGTAACCCCAGTTAGTGGGCTAAAACCCTATGGGGTTGTGGCATGGCACTCATAATTGGTTTTGGTAACTGAATAGTCAATAATTAATAATTTTTTAAGCTCCTAAAATCCCTCCAACGTTCTCTATAGAAGCCCCTCTCAACTCTATAAAAAGAAATCTCATATATCCTCCAAATGTAGTGATCGTGGAATTTTTGTTATAACTTCATTTATGCGAAGTCTTAGATTCTAAAATGAAAACCCATTTGATTCAAAATCTTGATGAACGTCATGACCAAATTTCAGATCTTGGTTCGCTATATTTTCGGAGATATGATCTGTGGAATTTAGGGTTTTTGCAGGCTGCCAAATTTCATCTCAAAGAAGTGATCTTGGGAAAATCGTCATAACTCTCTCTTTGAGAAGAGGATTGGAATTCTGTAAAAAGTGGAAGATATTGCACGGACTATAGTTTTCTGTATATCAATTTCAGAGCCAAAGGAGAAAACAGTGACACGTAGCTCGTCGTACAAGTTCGCTCTACTGAACAAGTCCATAATTAGGTCATTGTGAGAGATTGGGCATAACTTTGTCTTAAAGAGTCCAAATTGGGTCAGACCTATGGCGTTGGAAAGAAGACTCAGAGGGATTCTACAGGACCGAAGATCACATGTTTGGGATCTGAAATCGCAGAGATACATCAGATTAAATATTGTGCTACTAGAAGGCAAGAAATACTAGATCAAATGTTGTCAAGGGGTGCAAAGGACCAGACTTTCTAGGGTAACAAAGAGTAAGGTGCAACAAAATGATGTAGCAGAAGTAAGCTACAGGTAAGTATATTCTATATATGCATGTTCATATATTAATTGGATTAGGTTATTTTTATTCTAATTTGTTGTTTTTGTTTAGCACTAACATATGCTCTGCAGGATGAGGTAAGCTTTGCTATTATCATGTCATGGGTATTTCCTTGAAGACTTTTTGTAGCTATTGTATATTCATCAAGAGAAGACTCAATGCATAATCTAATGTTCTGAAGAATGAGAAAGGATATCATGACAAGAGCAACAATCAAGGTGTAGAACAACAACAAGAAGTTCACCACATGAAGTCTTCAAGTGGCAACACTACATACAAACATTGTAAAAGTATCATTGTACAGAGTCATTGTAAAAGCATCTTTGTAAAGTTCTACAAGTTTCTATCTACCAAGAGTTGAAGAGGTAGTGTCGGGAGGTCTAGGATCATCATTAGGTGGTTGTGTCATAGTTGGGGTTATGGTCTACTGTGTCGTCTTCTTCTACATCATTATATGTCATTGTAAAGTGGACCATTTTCCCTAGTACGGAGTCCAATCTTATTTTATTCTTCTATAGGGTGGTAGGCTGGTGCTAGGCTGGTGCATGAAGTCACCAACAGGTTCAAGCTTGTGAAAACTTCAGGGTGGTAGGGTGGTGCTAGGGTGAGTTGTAGCTGATTGGGTGTTGGGGCATTCGTTTAGTTGACTACTGAAGAATCTCGGGCGTTGGAGTGTCCATGCAGCGGGAGCTAGAGAAGAATGCTTTTCTAGATTCTAGGAAGTTGGAGCTTTCTTTTCAATTGGAATTAAGATTAAGCAATTATTAGAAAAGCGTTTCGTGGTTTTTGACCCGGAGGGGGTTTTCCACCTAAAATTTTTGTGCCTCCCATGTTCTTTTATTCACTATTGTTACTGCATAAACATTAATGATAATTGAAGATTGACTAATGCTTTGAAAATATTTAAAAGTGCTAATTTCTAAGGAATATTGATTCACCACCCCCCCCCCAGTATTTTCCAACACACAGTTCCATTAATCTCAAGTAATCACACAACTCTATCTGTATCTAATGCATAGATTTCTCCATGTATGCAAATCTTTTGCTAGACATCTCATAATTTTCTATCTATCGCCTACCTAAAGCATCGTTTGAATCTATGTCATATCAAAAAATTCTTCTCCAATTCATTTCAACATTTGTTGTCAGGTTGATGTAATCTTAGTCCTGTATAGTGATATTATAAATATCTTCCAAAATTTATCTTTGAACATCACCATTCACAAGTTCTACATATCTTTCTCCTTTGGAGGGAGTCCAAAGGAGAAACCACTCTAAGATCCTCATACTCAAGGGACATATTTATGTGCTTAATATTTAATATATAGTCATCATCAAATGCTAATATATTCCTAACAAAGCTAGGTTTGGGTCCTTCTCATCCATAATCTCAATCACCTTATGGTTTTCACACCATCTATGTTTATCTCCACATCTAGTACTCTTTTAATGGGGAGAATCCTATATTGATTTACTTGTCTTAACTGGATGGGTGCACAAACCAACTTTGGCTTCCCCATCATCTCCCATCATTTCTTAGGGAATACGTTCACATTGGATCTAAGATCCAACATCAAATCATTCATTTTATAACCTCCCAACACCATGGTCATCTTGAATTTCTTTCATACCCTTCTTCTATTTCTTGTCAACTTGTCTCATGTTACATTCAAGAAGGGAAGATAAAATGGGCTCATCATCCTCAAGCATTAGAAGCCACCTTGATAAGATGTTCATTAATCTCATAGATATATTTTGATTAGTGAATAAATTACTACAACACTTCAAAAGTCACTAACTTGACTAACACTCTCATCCTCTAGGCTCGTATTGGTTTATTCTTCCTTCTCATAGCTAGGTGCACTCTATAACATCTCCATAATCATGCAAGAACTATGTCTATCTTCCTACTTTGGATTTAATTCGGATGGGTGCATATTTTCTAATCTTCCATGTCAATATTGCTTCTACATCCAACCCAGTTCTTATGCTAGCTCTCATTACTACATTCACTTGCATAGTGCATCCATATTCTTTACAAAACTCTATTATCACAATATGCACTTTCTTCTATTCTTATTTTTTTTCAAGTCTATTCCTTTTGTTATATGGTATGTACTCTAACAATGACCATATAGTACATAGGGTTTAATACAATGATGTGCAATATTATTATACTTCTCCATAGTTGAAATATATTGGTCTTCTCATTCCCCCATATTTGGCTCATCCTCTTCCTTTGAATCCCCCATGTCCTCTTCTTCCATTATCCTCTATCCCCTATACTTGATAGGCATTTGCAATGTTTTTATTCATTAGCTATAGTGAGATATGGTTGTCACATCATGTCCTATACTAATTTGAAAAATTGGTAGAGTGATATGTATGTTATAATTTGATACTTTTGTAGCATATGAAAACGGCATGGTTCATGTCTCCATTTTCCATAGATTTTATATCAATCTAGATCATACCCCAGAAGTAATGGGGTTGGTGTGACTATGCTAGTAATGTTACCTATCAATGGGCATTAACTTTTAATGTGCTCCTATGTTCTACCTAGAATGCACTAGACATTATTGTGCACTAATTTTTCCTTAGATAAATTCTAGAATTTGTTTGTAAGCAAAGCAAGCTAACTCTAAATCCATGTCATTCTCAATGATGGCTCACCACCTCCAACTATGGATTTCATATGCATTTCTAGCTCAAAAACCTTCTCCTAAGAGTTGATCTTTTGTTGTATAAGAGGAATGCAATGTGAGGCAACAATCTTGCAATAAACCATTCTTTATATTGGAGATCTTATATTCACAAGGTTAACTTGCCTAGTCCTTAAACCTTTAATCAAGTCTTAGACAAGTTCTCCAACCCTTTACTTAATCTCTTTAAGCTTTACCATATATTATTGTTTTGGCTAAAGCATTTGAAACTCCAATAATCAAATCAAGTCTTAGACAAGTTCTCCCACCCTTTGCTTAATCTCTTTAAGCTTTATCATATACTATTTTTTTGTCTAAGGCATTTGAAACTCCATTATTAAGTCCCTCTTGATTTCATAAAAATCCTTGTTTAATTTACATCAAAAAGATATGTTACCGTTCTTTTAAAATTTGATATCCACATGCAACAAACTAATGATAACGATAACGAGTAGATTGTCAAACATTGTAGCATGTGCAAAATTGATGAGCGTATTATAAAAGTTATACGAATGCCATCAAAATTAATGATAATGCAAGTCATAGAAACTGTACAAATACTAATAACAAAATTAATATACTATATAAAATTTTAATTTATTTTTAAATTAATAATAATCTCTTATTTTGGTGGAAATGATTTATGCTGATGTAATAATTAATATTAATTTAATATGATAAAAAAAAATTTGTATTAAAAAATTAAAATTTTTTCCAAATTTTCAAAATGTGAAGCAACTATAATAATATTTTGGATGGGACATTAAGTTAAAGATATACTTGTAAAAATCAAATGTTAAATATGGAAATAATAATTTTTTTAATCCAATATTAATATAATATATTAAATATTTTATCTATATCTATATATTATATATATAATCGAAAATTTGTGAATTATTCCGAAACTGTACACTGATTTCAACAAGCATGGTTCTACTTTTCTCTATATTAATATTATTTATCTTTAGTGTAACACCGCATATATCCCTTGATTTTTTTTTAATTTTGCACTCGTTCATAATCATTCTCATTGCAAAACACATTGCCTCATAAGGTGCAGTATTTGTTGATTTTTTTTAAGAGGTAAAAATTATTTTAACTCAGTTATTAATAGAAAATAAAGAAAATCATTTTTGAACATTGTTATATTCTTCATTTGAAAATGAGTTTTTTTTTTAATTAAAAATTGTATTATTTTTTAATCAGAAATTGGCTTGGTTAATTTTGAGAAAATCTAGTTAGATCTAATATCTAAGTATAAGTTAACTTGATATTACATGAAGATTAAGGAATTTAGATTGATCGGTCCTTGAGAAAAGCAACAGAAACCAAACTCCAAAGACAAGAAACCCTAAAATTGACATTCCCCACACAATTACTATTATCATGGAAATTGAACTCGGGAATGATCATGGATTTTTCCAAAGGTTCCCTTTTCCTTTTATCATGCAAAAATCAATCCATTCTGAGGTGTGGTCAGGAACACATGCAGATGATACAATGATTGTGTTTCCTTGAGTTGATTCCGATTCGTGGGGTCTACAATTGTAGCTTCTTCCTTATCACTAACTAAATGATCTAATTCATGGAAAGTTTGTGTTTGTTTATTGACGAACCTAAGACCATAGTTGTGTCTCTTGTGCCTCTATTTGAGGAGTGGACCCAACCTCTAAAGGATGAGATGGCACTACATGTGGCTAAGGTGAGGCTCAAGGACTTGATTTAGCTGAAGATATTTTTTGGTGGTGAGTGTTATTTGGTTGGTTCAGTGTGGATTTCTTGGATCCTATTGAAACTTTTGGATCTTTCATGTGATATCCCTTAGCTAAAATGTTTTTGTATTTATATGTGCATAAATTCATGTCTAGTTATGTGAATTAAATCGAAAGACATTGGAAAAACCTTATAATTATCAACAATATTTAATGTTGATAATAACTGATAGTAAAGTTGTTTATTTTTATTTTGTAAATAAAGAAAGATCCAGGAAATTAGTGATCGGGTACAAAATGGTTGAAAGAGGAAAATGTTGCAATTTAATTATGGAAAGTTATTATTATCTATCAATAAGTCCTAGACATTTAATCTGTGGGATTAGATTTAATTAAGGAATTATGATATCGACCAATTAAATGTTTCCTAGAAGACAGGGAGTTTTCCTCAAGAGTGGGAAAGAAGAGCTCATTAATGAGCAAATAACTACTTGCCACTTGTTGGTTAGGTGGAGGTAGTTATTAACCACCAAAAGAGTAGTAGATGGATAATATCTATTGCTTTTTTGCTTTCCTCTACCTCATTATCTAAGAGAGATATTGAAGAGGAGCAAATAGTAGAGAATAGAGAAAATAATTGCAGGTTTGATTGCTCGGGGGGACATTGGTTGTGTAGCAGTGTCATCATTGGGAGGAGCCAAGTACCTTACGATTAATTTTCTACTTGTTTTCAAGCCAATATCTCTAACTTCTATTTCTATTTGTTTTTAAAAAGAAAATAATTGAATTTGTGCTACATTAGGTGTAGAGAAAAAAGAAGAAAGTTTTATGTTCAGGCTAGACTATATATTATTTATGTAGGATGTAAGTCCAGTTAAACTATGTAAATAGACAGTAGAAAAAAAAAAGTCTCTTGCAAAGTTATGGAATATTATTCTTTTAATAGAATTACTAGTCTTACAGTTATCATGAATTGAAAGGTTTTTTATTAACAAAAAATATGGTGGGTCATAAATAATAATACTAAGTTATTTTTATAGACTGTAATAGTATATTATTAATGTAAATAATTAAGTTAAAGTAAGAAAGGAGATGTGTGTGTGTGTCAGTTTTGTAATTTATAAATCAAGAGAGAATATTGTAATTATTAGCACATGAATAACTTTATCAATACTCATAAACATAATAGATTAAAAAAATAAAATAAATAAATTAATTAAAAATTAAAAATAGAAATTAAAAATTTGCTACTAAGCAAATAGCACAAACTAACAGAACACTAAGAATATAAATGAACCATAAACATTGTAACAAAAATGACTATTCGTAAACAAAATGAATATGTGCAAATGGCTTATATACAAGAGACAACCATAACTCAAGTGATTGAAAATATAGATATAATATTACATACAAAAATGACCCAAAATAATATTTGTAAAGTTTTAAAACGATGATAAAGGACTGTTAAAGTAAGCTTGGAAGCACACATTTTTAGAAAAAATATTTATGAATGTGATAGTTTATGGGAGGAAAAATCCATAACTAAATATTAGTACAAAATACCATATCCATCTAGATAGTTATTCGATTGGAGGAATTTTTTTAACACTAACAACAAAAAAAACAAAAAAATTTGTCATCATACACTGTGTTCATAAGAAAAGAACCCGACCTGGTGAGCCTCGTTGAACAATTAGATAGTTGCATAGTCAAACATCACCAAAGAAAGAAGCCATTTGTAGGAGCAAGTACTTCAGGAATTACACTCAATGAGAATATAAATGTAACATAAATAAGATTCGAAGAAAGAAAACTTTATAAATAGAACTCACATCTGGATAATTTAGTAAAGATAGGAAAAATGTTTACCTTCAGTTCAATATTGAACTAAGAATGATCCCTTTTCCCCTATTAAGAAAAATATGGGCAAATTAGAAGTAGTTGAATCTATCTCAAGTAACTGTGGAGCTATAAAAAGGGTCTCTTTCACCTCTAATTACCTCACATTAATATGTCAATCCGGGAACGTTTTGTTATTTCAAAGAGTGTCTCAGTCTGAGGCTATCGTTTGCCAGAGTAATGCTAGTAGCACAGTGTTTGAAAATACAAGAGTAAACGGATGCTTGTTTACAGCTAACTACTTCAAAAGATTAAACCACACATTCAAAAAACTAAGCAATTTATCAGTCAAGGGTTCGGTAACAATAACCCATCCCTTTGTAAATTGATGGAAAAGGAAACCAAAGAACAGATCGTGGATCTGGGAGCCGCGCAGTAGATGTCAATGCTCACTACAGCCTGAGATCGTTCTTCACACCAAGATAACAAATAACAAGAAATGAAACGGCAGATAAGAAATGGAACAGCAATTAAGAAATAGAATAGCAACCCCAAAATGGAACAGCAATTTAAGAAATAGAACAGCAAACCTGAAATGGAACAACAGTTAATAAATTGAACAGCAACTAAGTCTAACAAGCAGTGACACCTTAGTCTATAAGATCGAATGCACTAATCGTAATCTACAGGAATCAAACGGAAATCCTTCACTCTTTAAGGGCGGATTGAATAACACACCAAAATGGAACAACACTGATTAATTATGAATTATAGAACAGCGCTTGAAAACCATATATACACACAGCACGCTTTAATAGTAATCTGATCCAGTTATCAATCTCAGTTAGAAAGAGTACGACTGCATTTCAAAATAGAACAGCATTATTTATAGATCCAACAATCGCAAAGAACATAACTTCCAAGATGAATTCTGTGATGTTTAATGAACAAGTGCACAGCACAAAGGCTATGTAATGAAACAGCAACAGTATTCTGTAAAGATTGGCAGTATTATATCAACACCTAAAGGAACAGTGATACGATGCAGAGTCAATACAACATTTTTGTCTTTAGAAACCTTAATAAATTAAACATAACAGAGAATGTGATGTAAACTTACAAAACACATCAGATTACCAAATAACGTCGATAATCAAACCACGCATAAACCAAACGTAATGGTACAGGAGCAAGTGTCCTCCAAGGCCGGGCCCTTAGCCTCCAGGGGTATACACCGCTTGAAGTTATTCCAGACTCAAAGATGAAATAGTAACCAAGTTTGTATTAATGCATAAAGTGAAATTACAATCTATCAGTTCTTAACGAGACTCGATGATCACAGTTTTGATCTTGAAGGAAATTACATAAAACATAACAATATCTCCCCTCTCGAGCTAACAGTGCTGCCCCTTTTATAAGGGTGAAGGCGAAGATATCTAAGTGCAGAAATAGATAAAACAACGATCATTAGTCCTCAGTCATTTCTTTTCTTTCCTGCGCTGAGCCGATATCTCCACTTCCTTTCCAAGGCTGACTCGCTTTGATTTGCTTTTCCCTGTTTGCATACGGTCTCCCGTCAAAGGGACAACGATTAACCCATCCTTGTCCTTTCCTTTGGAACGGAAACTTCTCATTTTTCCTTCTTCCTGCATAACGAAATGACAATTGTCAGTGTTTTCGTCTTGCATATTAATCTCACATGTTTTATTACAATTCCTTATCGTTTTCCTAGTTCATGATGCAAAAGGTTTGTAAGTTCTAATGAAAAGACACTGAAATAATTATCAAAAACATACCTTCTTTAGTACTCCACACACCCCCCTGCTTACCCTTTTTCATGCCCTCATGAAAACATTATAGTTGACGTGTAAGGCAGTGAATGAGTAGGCTGGAGATGGAATCTCATGTGAAGGCCTACAGCCATGATGCGTAACTAGGTATTCAAAGAAATGGCATGTCTGACCCTCAGGCATCTCATACAGGGCTTGGTATCCTAGTGCAAGGTGCCAAATAATTGGACTCCGGAACCTATATCCTAACCAGGATGGCCCTGCCCTCAAAATTACTTCGCCATAGAGGTGCAAGCGGTTGGCAGCTAATTTAAAATTCTCATACTTAAATGGTTCCCTGAGCTGGATATTTGGATTAGAGATTTGATACCAAAATTTAGCCGCATCAATGGCAGGGTCTTTGATAGAGAAAAAGTATTCTAATCCCTGTCGAATGATTACCTCATGCATGGGTCCTAATGCTTCAATTACACCTGGAGTCTTCATGAGGTTTCTATGTTTTCTCCACAACTGTCCTGGATTCCTAGGCTCAGCTCTGATCCACAAATCTAATCTGTTTTCTTGTCTTTGGAAAGCATTATAGGCTTTAAGCCATTTAATTTGATTAACCCCAAATGAAATAAATACCTGTAATTAGATATCCCCAACAAAAGGGCCAGGGTTCAGCTCGGTCTCCTAGTCTAATACAAAGTTATGTAAATAAAATTCACACAGTAGTCTCTGAACTTTTACCCCGTAGTGCTTACAGCAGTTTATAAAATCATCGATGGTGTTAATTTGTATGGGAGCACCTACTTTAACAACCTTTATTTTCAATTGAAAATATCGTTCCATTAAAAACAAGGCATAATTCTTAGCAGGGGCTCTACAT
>APFE031759993.1:54799-69928 GCA_000404065.3 Pinus taeda | reverse complement strand
AAAGAACATAAGGTATCCATCTGCTTGATAACTATATCTAACCTACGAGTTACCTTCATGACTTTTTCTTCTTCCCTTCGCCACCCTTCAAAGGCCTGGCTTTCGGATAGATTGACGTTCCTAAGCTACTATTGTAGCTCTTCATACTTTTCTCGAGGGACCGTTTGCTCTCTAAGATTTTTTGCTGCTTGCTGAGCTTGCTTCAAACCCTTTCGTAGGGTTACCGTTTTCGAATCTCTTTTCCATGCGGCAGTGGAGACCGGGAGTTTTACCTGAATTTTCCTATTGCGTTGTTTTGAGTTCATGACTCTTATCACTCCCAAAGGTGGTGCCTCCATTTGAATTTCCTTATCGCGGGTCAACATCTCATCCATTTCTATCTTAACATGGATATCAATCCATTGTTGTTCCTTTTCAATTGGAACAACAGTTTGTTCCTTGGCATCATTTGGAACAGCAACCTGGCTTTCGACAGGGTTTTGAACAGCAAGATGGACTATGGTCCTCCGCCCCTTTGTCTTGAGGGGTTTTGCTGGAGTGGTTGCATTTTTCCTTCCCAAAGTCCTTTTTATCCTTTGCCTTGCTTTTAGAATCCTAATCTACTGGTGGAGCCGAACTATTATATTCAGTAATCTCTGTTATTCCTTTCGCAATTCCCTAATTTCCACAATTTCCTTAGAAGGAACAGCAGGATGTTCACTACGGCCTAGACTGTGACTAATTCCCTGATTTTCTTTCTAGGGTGTTTCTTCATTGCTCTGCTCTGGTTGTTCCAGGGCAAGAACCCTAACTGGTTCTGTTATTTCTTGGGCGACCTCCTTTTCTACCCCCGTTTCCTTCGGAATTTCTTCTGGTGTCTTCTAGCTAGGAACGGATTGTTCCTGTTCAGCATCTCCTGTCATATTTTCATCATGAACAGGAAAATTCTCTTCTTCTGCCTCCTTTGCATGTGATTCTTTAGGTGTATTTTCCTCTTGATGTTTCTCTTCGGCATGGAGGTCTGATGGACTGGAAGGTTGGTCATATTCGCCCATATTGGCCAAAACTTTGGCCAATTCATCTTCTCCCAATGTGTCCTGCAATGGGCTACTTCCCTGTTGTTTTGTTTCCTCCTTCTGCTCAGATTGTTCGGCTTCTTCTTCCTTTTCTCCTTCTTCTTCAGATTGCTCAACTTCTTCTTCTTTTTCTCCTTCCTCTTCTTCCTGCATTCCTTTCTCATCGTCTTCCCCTTCTAATCATGGGGGTTGCTCATCTTCTATCTCTACCGGTTGGCTGGTGTTTTCTTGGGGCTTCTCCAGCCTCCCTCGTAACCGTGCTAGTCGGATCGATTTCCTTCGTTTTTCTGGACGCTCAGGTGTACTGGTGGCATGTTTACGTTTTGGGGATGGTGTGGTCAATCCTCCATTTATCATGGCAATTAGCTCTTCCCAGCTGCTCTGTTGCTGGGTAAGGCTATGGCTGACTATTAACCGAATCAACCCATTATGACTAACAACTGACTCTACATGCTATGCCTTTTTTATGCTCCGTGCAACGTCATGAAGTAATGAATTCAAAAATGCAGGTAAATTTACAGAGCATTTTTGCTTTAGTACAGCTAAGAGTTTAAGATGTCGTGGTCTTACCACGTCTTTTCTGCCTTCACAGGTGATGTAGCTTTGAATGGTCTTCGCCAATTCCGCCCATGGCTCTCCTAATACTGCTGGAAAACCCCCTTTCCTCTAATTGTCAGGCTCTGGCCTTCATCCTGGAAGATTTCTATAATCTTTTGCAATCTCTCCTTCTTTATCGTCCATACAGTTCCAGCAGCTGGCAGTCCCGAGACTTCTGCGATTATGTCGTCGGTGACTGCTATGCATCTCCCCCTCACTGTGGAGTGATCCTCTTGCAAGTTATGCAAGAATTCAATTGCCACAGTCTCGTTAGACTCCTGCAAGCGGTTGAGATAAGTCAGCCACCCTGCTCTTGCCAGGATTTCCTGGGTAGTAGCAGAGATTGTTAACACCTGCGGTTCTCTCCGAATCGATCTTCCTCCCATGTTTATGGTTTCACTGTAAACTCTCAATGGAACGGCAGATGTTCATGCTGTTGAAACACAGAGAGGCTGATAGACGCAAGACTCGCTCAAAATCTAATGCTGCAGAGTATACAATGGAAATGGCTTATGAACAACAAGTCATGTAGAAAAAATAAAAAATAGTATACCGTTGAGCCATGCTATACCCCAGTACACAGCTTCCCGAATAGTGATCTGACACGTAATCCAGGGAATGATAAGGTTAACCTCCCCCCCCGCAATGTGATAGGTCGTCACGGCCATCAAATAAAGGAGCGGTGCCCGTTCTGAAACAGAGTCCTTAAGGAACAGCGTATGGCAATATGCCATGTTTACAAAAGTAGCAAATTACCGAAATCGAAGCGTAGAGTTGGGTCGCTTAATATGTAAGAGACTGTGGTGATATGATGAGAGGCTGGGGATAGGACATCTGCCGTGAATATAGAGTCTCATGCGGTCATTGTCAATTGTTCTGTCATGATTGGTGATAATATATATTCATGCGTTGTATGGTTTGGGAAATAATATATAATTGATTACTAAGGCATAAGAAACAGAAGGGTGTTAATAACTACCTATTGGTGTAAATAATGTGACTTCAATACCATTAACAGTGCTCTGCCGCCGACAGGTGTCCATATCCTTGGCAGAGTTGTTTATTTCACCCATGGAACCATGATCCTTTGTGTATGCTTAGGAAATGTTGTGTGATGTCAAAATGTAGGCCATTATGTTGGCTTGGTGACCAACTAGCCATAATTCCATTCACGAGGAAGGAGCGAAAGGTGGGCAGGTCGACTCGTGATGAGACCTCCTGTTCCAAGGGTTTTTTATTTGATATACCTTTTGGACCATATCCCCGGTGTGGTGGCCATAGTGGGAATGCCACTTCGCTTTCATCCTCATGATCATGGTAGGTTGGCTCTTGATGAGACCCCCTATCCTGCATTTGACAACTTATAAGTCATGTTTGCTCTTATTTTAAGAGTAGGAATGGTGGAAGAAGTCTTAACATCTCAATAGGAAGATATAAACCCTTTGCTCTTATTCCTGAATAATAATCAAAGAGGATTAAAAGGGACCAACATGATAAATATAACCAATCAGAGTAGAATCAATAGAACAATAACAGCAAAAGATAATGAATAAGTGTGTCCTTCCTGCTGTCCTCTTACCAATTCAGAGCAATTTCTTATAAAGATAGCGATTTTTATGATTCACTTATTTCAGTATGTTGTAATTTTGTATCCATTGCATAAGTGTATAGCTATATTCTAAAAGACTTGAAAGAACAGGAACAATAAGCATCCTTAATTTAGAACAGCAAGGGGAACAAGTTGTTTCAAAGGGAGAGCAAAAGAATGCAAGTGGTGTTCCTTCTGGAAAAATGAACAACAAAAGACCACAAATGTTGTTCCTTTGGAAAAGGAACAACAGAAAATGCAAATGTCATTCCTTTGAAAAAGGAACAGTAGAAATCGAAAATGTTGTTCCTTTGGAAAAGGAACAGCAAAACACACAAATGTCGTTCCTTTGGAAAAGGAACAGCAGAAATCAAAAATGTTGTTCCTTTGGAAAAGGAGCAGCAAAACACAGAAATAACGAAAAAGAACAAAATGACAGCTGATCCAAAGGGGGTTGTTCTTTTGAAAAAGGAACAGCCGTAAGAAAATGTTGTTCTTTTGAGAAAAGGAACAACAAAAAATAGTAATGACAAAACGTTAATTCAAAAATATGTACAAAAATGATTCGACAAAAGAAAAGAAATTATGTACAAACTGTGAAAAGAAATAAATTTCTTAATGAATTACAGGTGAGGAAGACTTCTCTCCCTCCCCCAAAATTTCCATATCAGAGTGTCGACGTAGCTGCTGGCAGAAGGACTCCCGAGTGAGTGGTTTGCGATAAAGACGAACTCGGTGGCCATTTGCCTTGAAGGCACATTCAGAACCGTCAATAGTGATTAAAGTAAGGGTACCATTGTCATGTACCTTCTGGATTTCGTATGGTCCCAACCAACGAGTCTCGAGTTTCCCGGGGAAGTCCTGAAACTTGGAGTCGTACAAAACAGCCTAGTCATCTTCATGGAAGACTTTATTTCTAATGAGAGCATCATGCCATTTAGCTCACTGCTGCTGGATCAGGGAAGTGTTTTGAAGTGCAGAGAGCCTAACTTCGTCCAGCTCATTGATTTGCTGTAATCGATTAATCTGTGCCTCGGTTAGATCTAAGCCAATTTCCTGTGCTATTCGTAATGTTTGGATTTCGAATTCGATGGGGAAAAGGGGTTGTTTTCCAAACACTAATTGATAAGGCGAGTAACCAGTGGTACTTCTCCATGTTGTTCTGTAAGCCCACAGTGCTTCAATTAGTTTGGTAGCCCAATCACGTCTATGTGACACAATGGTTTTCGTTAGGATTGCTTCTATTATTTTATTACTTCTTTCTACCTGCCCATTTTCCTATGGGTGGTATGGAGTAGTGATTTTATGCTGGACATGATAGTTGTTGAGTGTTGCAGCTATTTTGTTCCCAGCAAACTGTGGTCCACCGTCTGTAATTATCTCTCTTGGAAGGCCATAATGTACAAATAGATGGAACAGGAACTGTATGATAGAGTCCTCTGTAGCTCTTGGCAATGCCTCTACTTCAACCCACTTGGTGACATATTCTGTTGCCACCAAAATATATGTTTTCTGGTTTGATGATGGGTTAATTGGTCCAACGAAATCAAGAGCCCATCGCTCGAATGGTTCGATAACTAGTTGTGGTTTCAGAGGCATCTCATCAAACTAACCAGGGCGTCTTGTTCTCTGGCAACTGTTACAGGCTTGGACGAATTTCTTTGCATCTTTGAAAATCATGGGCCAATAATACCCTGTTTGCAGCACTTTATGTCTAGTTCTGCGATCGGCTAAATTTCCACCACATGGTCCGTCATGGTAGGCTTTTAAAATGTCAAAGATTTCATCTTTTCGAACGCATTTCCTGATATGCATGTCTACCCCTGTGTGGAACAAATAGCCCCCAATCCAAGAAAATCGAGTACTCTGCTGAACAATCTGTTTCCGCTCATTAGGGGTTAGATGCTTTGGTTGTTACCTACTGCTAGGTAATTGGCAACATCAGCATACCCGGGTGTTTGAACAGCCACAGCAAACAGGTGCTCGTCTGGAAATTGATCTTCAACTGCTGCTGCATTGATTGGCTTTGTCATTCTTGAGAGAAAATTGGCTACGGGATTTTCTTTTCTAGGTCGATCCTTGATTGTAATATCAAATTCCTGCAATAAAATCAGCCATCTAGTTATTCTGCCATTTGTGATAGGCTTGTTTGCTAAATATTATATGGCATAATGATCTGTGTACAAGATAACAGGATATCCAGTAATGTAATGTCTGAACTTATTGACAGCATGTATTACGGCTAGAAATTCTTTTTTAGTAACAGTGTAGTTTAATTCAGTAGGGGATAAATTTTTGCTGATGTAATAAATTGCATATGGTTTTTTATCCTCCTCCTGCCCAAGGATTGCTCCAATGGCTGTATCTGAGACATCAGATGATATCTGAAATGGCAAATCCCAATTTGGTCCTCGAAGGACTGGGGCTGTGGATACGAGATTCTGTAGATCCTTAAAAGCACGTTCACATTTTTCTGTCCAAAGAAAATCAACGTTACCAGTTAGTGCATACAAAGGTGCAACAATATGCGAATAATGTTTTATAAATCTTCTGTAATAACCAAAAAATCCAAGAAAACTGCGTACCTCCATTTGAATGGTAGGAGTGGGAATAAGCAAAAGTATTTGGATTTTGGTTGGGTCTACCTGAATGCCAGCTGCTGAAATATAGTGTCCTAGGATAAGTCCTTCCGTCATCATCATATAACATTTTTCATGGCTTAAACAAAACCTGGTAGAAATGCAGCGTTGTAGGACTTTTTCTAGTGTATCAGGGGCTGGATCGAAATCATCTCCGTATGGTGTAAATTCATCCATGTATACTTCAAGTACTTCATTTATTAAGTCTGCAAAAATCCTAAGGATAGCCCTTTGGAATGTGGCAGGAGCATTGTATAAGCCAAAAGGTAGAACTTGGTAGGCAAATGTTCCCCAAGGACAAGTAAAAGTAGTTTTGTCTTGGTCTTTAGGGGCAATCTGAATCTGATTGTATCCACTAAAGCCATCCAGGAAAGAAAATAATTTCTTTCCTGCAAAAGTGTCTAATACTTGGTCGATGAATGGGAGAAGGAAGTGGTCTTTTTGTGTTGCTTTATTTAGCTCTCTGTAGTCCACACAGATTCTCCATTTCCCATTCTTTTTTGGTACCACCACAAGCGGAGAGACCCATTTACTATCAGAGATAGGATAAATGAAATTGACATCTAAAAGTTTTTGAAGTTCATATTTTACCACATCTTTTAGATGAGGATTTAGTCTCCTCTAAGGCTGTCGAACAGGTCTCGCATCTTTTTCTATGTAAATGTGGTGTGTACATAACTGGGGGTCAATTCCTTTCATATCAGGGTAGTCCCATGCAAATGCTTCTTTATATTTCCTCAATACATGGATGAGCTTCATTTCTTGATCAGATGTGAGGTTGGCATTAATGTTTACGGTTTTTCCCGGTTCAATTTTCACAATTTTACTATTTACAATAGAGGTAACAGGTATTGTATGATCATGTGTATCTTTAAGAGGATCTTCTTCTAATTCACTATCAAATGCTGCTTTTATCATGTGACATTGTGTGCGGGATGTGAGTTCAGTTTGACTAATGAAATTATTAATGGCATCATCTTCTGTTTGGTCTTTGAAAAATCAAGTGCCTCTTGTATAGTTAATGGAGATCTAATGTTATCAGTAAGGTATGATACAAGGTGCCTATTAGTTTTGACTATTGTGACACTTGGCTGCGCTGGAGGATATAGAACTAAGTTCTTGATATCTGCTCCTCTGGTTATGATCATATTTCCTTGCCGACAGCCAATATAGGCATCGGCAGTGGCAAGCCAAGGTCTACCTAAAATCAAAGGATGTCCATCAAGTTGGGTTTTGGGATTTATTATCAGAAAATCGGTTGGATATTCACAGGAGTTAACAGAGACCATGAAATCATGTAGTGTGCCTTCTGGCCTAACCACAGATCGGTCAGCCAATTCTAGCAAGGTAGAGGTGGGTTCGACAGATGTAATGCCTAACTTTTGGCAAGTAGTGGTTGTTAAGATATTGACTGCAGCTCCTAGATCAACTAAGGCATTGGAAAGAGTCTGACCATAAATTTGGATAGTTACTATTGGATTTCCTGGGTCTTCATATTTAATGGGTGCTTCTTTTCCTGATAATAATTCAGATAGAGTGCCGACTACTTGGACTCTTGGATTATTTGTTATATTCCTCCTTGGTTTCTTTATGCACAATTCTTTGATAGTTTTTGCGTATATCGGGATGTCTTGAATGGCTTGGAGGAATGGAATTTTTATGTACAAATTTTGTAATTCTCCCAGAATGTCAAAATCAGGATATTGTATAGGTCGGGGTATGACTAATCGTTTTGGGAATGGGGGAGAGGATGTGGTTGCTTGATTATGGGTTTGTTGTTTATTCACATCCTCTTCTTGTGACAGATGTTCTCTGGGTAACTGATTTTCAACGTGAATTGTCTTATCTCCCTCGGTTTCAATAATACGCCTAGATCTTAACTGAAGATCATTACACTCCCTCAGATCGGCTCCTATTTTTGGTGTTTCTATGATTTGGACAGATTGGACCAGTCTGTTATTTGGATTGGGGTTGGGTTGGGCTGGGAGTTGTGGTCTCAGATTAGACTGGGGATTTTGTTGTAAGGCTGGCAGTGTAGGTTGAGGGACCGGAATGGTTCCTACTGGCTGATGCATTGGTCTCTGCCAATTTGTCTGCCAGGCTAAACTTTGTGAAGTAGGGGGAGTCCATTGTGGTTGGTATGCGTTACTTTGCCAATATGGTGGGGTATAAGGAAGATTCAGCCAACCAGGTTGGCTTGCCTGATTCAGCCATGGGGTTGAGGAAGGAAACGATTGTGGTGACCAGTTTGGAAACGGGGATTGAAATTGACTTTGCCACATATTATATTGTTGAGCATTATACTGCGGAGGCTGAAAAGAAGAAGTTGGGTCTGGAAACATACCAGATTGTCGCGGCTACCATTGACGGCGCTGGTTGAGCAAATACACCGATTCTGGCTCTTCTTCTGCTTCCTTATATACTGCTTTCAAGCCAGGAAGTGAGGGACAGCTCTCCGTAAGGTGATCTTTTGTGTAGATGGCACATGTTTGGACTGCATCTAGTGGACACTACTTATGGCTATGCTTTTTCCTGTACCGGGGACAGAAGATTGCCAAATTTTGTTTTTCCTCCATTTGCTTCTGTTTGGTCTGCATAATATCAAGTTGTGTAGTTAGTGTCCCTAGTATATCAGTTTTAAAATTTTCCAATAAATTTCCAATTTCCACACTCGTTACTCCTTCTGTCGAAATTTTATTATCTCTTAGAAATCGATCATGTTCTGCTGGTTTTAGTCTTGTGTTTCCTCTCGAGCTCTTGATACATAAATCAATAATGTCAGCAAAACTTTCTTGATAAATATCTCATTTTCCCATAATGTTTAATGTTTCAATCCATTGTTCCTTCATGCCCCTTATTAATGCTGTTTTTAACACATTATCAGGTAAAGGCAGTGATGCATAAGGATATCTTTGTAGATTATACTGAAAACGCTCCACATACTCCTCTAATGTTTCGTTTGGTCTAGTTATCATCTAGAATATTTCGTCCTTCAGTTCTCTAGACCTGAAATAGTCATGATATTTTTTTTAGAAAAGATTCTTTCATTTGATCCCAGATATTTATAACCCCGCCACCTAATCCCATAAACCATATTAAAGCAACCCCTTTTAGTGTAGAGGGAAATAGTTTCAGTTTCTGGGGGTTGGTGGCGTAATCATATCCCCTACGCAGTACATCGAATTCTGCCTAATGTTTGAGGAGATTGAGTTTCTTCAAAAATGATTTTTGTAGCACTTCCCTTGTATGGGCTGTTCAATGGCTGAGTTGTCTCAAGAGGAGATCTCGGTTCCTCGGTTTCCCTTGTCTCTCCTCCTCCTTCACAAAGATTACTGAAATTCCCTTCCTGCAATAGTTTTGGAGTAGAATTTTCAATTTCTTGAAAGTCCTGCTCTTCAGTTTGACTATGCACCTCAGCAAAGGCTACAGATGGTGATCTTGTGGCCTAAAGGGAACTAGTAGGTTGTTTAGAAATAACTTTCCTGGGTCCTACTAAGGGTTGAGATTCTGTTTTCTTGAAGATTTCGTCCATGAAGGTTGGTCAGCCAAGGGTCACCGATCCCTTATCTTTTTCTAGCTTGGGTAGAGGTTTTGAATTCTTTTCTGGCTTTTTCTACTCAGTCATGCACACAAATTAACTACTAAATTCTACTCAAACAAAACAACAACAAATCTGTAGGAAAGTGGGCAGAGGAGCAGGGCTGTTACATGCTCCACACGTAGGTTCTTACCTTCCGTTTTCAAAACCGAATTCTTCCCTAGTAGGTTCGTATACTACTCTGAAAAAAGAACAAATGGCTACACTCTTTCCTCGGCAACGGTGCCAAAATGTGGAGCTATAAAAAGGGTCTCTTTCACCTCTAATTACCTCACATTAATATGTCAATCCGGGAACGTTTTTTTATTTCAAAGAGTGTCTCAGTCTGAGGCTATCATTTTCACAGAGTAATGCTAAAGTAGCACAGTGTTTGAAAATACAAGAGTAAACAGATGCTTGTTTACAACTAACTACTTCAAAAGATTAAACCACACATTCAGAAAACTAAGCAATTTATCAGTCAAGGGTTCGGTAGAAATAACCCATCCCTTTGTAAACTGATGGAAAATGAAACCAAAGAACAGATCGTGGATCTGGGAGCCAGACAGTAGATGTCAATGCTCACTACAGCCTGAGATCATTCTTCACACCAAGATAACAAATAACAAGAAATGAAACGACACATAAGAAATGGAACAACAATTAAGAAATAGAACATCAAACCTGAAATGGAACAACAGTTTAAGAAATAGAACAACAAACCTGAAATGGAACAATAGTTAAGAAATTGAATAGAAACTAAGTCGAACAAGCAGTAACACCTTAGTCTATAAGATCGAATGCACTAGTCGTAATCTACAGGAATCAAACGGTAATCCTTCACTCTTTAAGGACGGACTGAATAACACACCAAAATGGAACAGCACTGATTAATGATGAATTATAGAACAGCGCTTGAAAACCATATATACACACAGCACACTTTAATAGTAATCTGATCCAGTTATCAATCTCAGTTAGAAAGAGTTCGACTGCATTTCAAAATAGAACATCATTGTTTATATATCCAACAATCGCAAAGATCATAACTTCCAAGATGAATTCCGTGATGTTTAACGAACAAGTGCACAGCACAAAGGCTCTGTAATGAAACATCAACAGTGTTCTGTAAAGGCTGGCAGTATTATATCAACACCTAAAGGAACAGTGATATGATGTAGAGTCAATACAATAGTTATATCTTTAGAAACTTTAATAAATTAAACATAACAGAGCATGTGATGTAAACTTACAAAACACATCAGATTACCCAATAACGTCGATAAGCAAACTACGCATAAACCAAACGTAATGGTATAGGAGCAAGTGTCCTCCAGGGCCGGGCCCTTAGCCTCCAGGGGTACACTGCTTGAAGTTATTCCAGACTCAAAGATGAAATAATAACCAAGTTTGTATTAATGCATAAAGTGAAATTACAATAGATCAATTCTTAACGAGACTCGATGATCAAAGTCTTGATCTTAGAGGAAATTACATAAAACATAACAACATTTCCTCAAGCTAACAGTGCTGCCCCTTTTATAAGGGTGAAGGCGGAGATATCTAAGTGCAGAAATAGATAAAACAACGATTCGTCAGAATCAAGGATCCCGAGGGATTCGCTGAACTGTTAGTCCTCAGTCATTTCTTTTCTTTCCTGCACCGAGCCGATATCTCCACTTCCTTTCCAGGGCTGATTTTCTTTGATTTGCTTTGCCTTGTTTGCATACAGTCTCGCGTTAAAGGGAAAATGATTAACCCATCCTTGTCCTTTCCTTTGGAATAGCAACTTCTCGTTTTTCCTTCTTCCTGCATAAGGAAATCACAATTGTTAGTGTTTTCGTCTTGCATATTAATCTCACATGTTTTATTACAATCCTTATCGTTTTCCTAGTTCATGATGCAAAAGGTTTGTAAGTTCTAATGAAAAGATGCTGAAATAATTATAAAAAACATACATTTTTTAGTACTCCAGAGCTGCGGTTTGCCCGCTTTGATCAATGTGCTCCTCCTTGCTTTAAAGCACATGGAGGTTTGCCTTTTTCTCTTCCCTTTTTGTTTTGGAGGTGTGCTTAAGGTGGCAAGCACAGTTGCTACCTCTCTTGCCAATATCTTGGGTGATTTCTCCTCTTGATGTTCCTTTTCCCTGCTTCATGTAGAAGCCCCTATGTCAACTGTTTCTGTCTGTGTTGTTTCTATTTCAGGATGTGTCTTTTCCTTTTGTTTCTGTGTGTCTGCTTTGGCTGTGACAGCCTTCATTTGGGGTTTTTCAGCCCTCCATGCTCTACTCTGCATTCTCTTTTCCTGTGGTGTTTGTGCTATTGTTTGCGCCTCTGTTTTAGGCTCAACAATCTTGCCCATTTCTCCTTTTTCTTTTTGTTCTTGCTGTGCTTAAATGTCATGCATTCCTCCATCGGTGGTTTTCTCACTTTCTTCAGTGTGTTCTCCTTCCTCATTGCTGGATGGGATAATATTTTCGGCCAAAATTATAATATTGTCATCCCTAGACATGTTTCGGAAGATTTCCCAAGATATGGGGACAGTGTAGGTGTTCAGGGCATCTTCCACTAATAGTTTGATGAGCCCATGATGGGACAACTAATTTGGGATCCCTTCATTCAATTTTGTACCACATTTAATTAGTGACTGAAGAAGAAAATAGGGAATGCTCAGTTTCATTGTTGGAGGTAAATCAATTCCATGTCTTAGTTCACACATCAACCTGAAATGATAACCATAGACGATGCTAAATCTTCCTTCACAAATAATGTACTTCATGATTTGGAAACTAACTTCATTCCAGAGAGGAGGCAAGCTGGTTCTCCTCACCCCTTTTTTGTCTTCTATAGGATGTTCCTTGGATAGAAAGAATGCTTTCTTGGCAGCTTGGCCAAATGACCTCTCCTCTTTGCTCCAAGGGAGCCCTAATGGTAGACCAGTAACTTGACTAATGAGCTCAGGGGTAAGTTCTAGGGTCAAACCCCTAAAACTAACTGTGGCCTGTGTCTTTGATTGAGGTCTCAGGGACATTAAAAATTCCTCATCTATCTCCTTGTCATGACCCTAAATTTTGTCAAAGAATGACATCCAATTGGCTCGTGTGAAAAGGTTCACCACCTCAGGGTGCTCATGCAATTTGCTGGAGTCTGAGGGTTCTTTCCTTATGAATCCCCCTGACATGGTCAAAGTGCTCTTTTCTATGCTTTGGTCAGAAAAAGGAATGTTGTTTATGGTTTCCCCCTGGACTCAAGGAAGAATTCCTCGGCTGTTCAATATCAATTAGCAACAATTCCCTAGTTTCAAGACTGCTGTTACCCATGACTCAGCTATTTGTTTAAGAAAGGAAGAATTTTGTTTCTACAGATAGAGTATAGAGATCAAGTTTTCTTCTCAGCACACATACAAATATGAAAATTTAAAATTTTTCATACACAGGCTGGCCCTCGCAGCTGCATATACCTTCCCTACAGGAGAATTTTAAAACAACAGGAAACGTGGAGGAGAATCTTGATGCAGAAACAACTGGGAAACCCAGTGCAATACACAAGCAAACATTTTTCTCAATTCACAGGCAGATTGTTTTCCTCTGATTCCCTAATCTGATGCCATTCAATTCACCACCTTTTCAAAACATACCATGCATAGAAGCGTTTTTCAAGCCTACCTCGTTTGGAGCTCCTAATTCGAAGAAGAAAAATCTCAGGCTTCCCTAATCCGAAAAGCTGTGCAGTATTTCTTGTAGGACTCTTCCTGTAGAAGGCCCCCCGGTTCCTGTAGAATATCATGTTGGCATTATGATTCTCGTATGGCTCTATGATACAGGTGTTGTACTTGATGGCAACTCACTCAAGTGGCAATGATCTGTTCAAGCTCTCAAAATGATGGAAATTAAGAGGGTCGCAGGTGAATAGTTCAAAAGGTGCGGACCCGCAGGTTCACCATGCAGGAGGTGCGGTCATACCCGCAGGTTACCCGTTCTGAAGGTGTGGACCCTAGTGCACACACTTCAAGGCAGTAAAGTGCGCTCATGTGGGGTTTCTTATGTTTGGCTTGTGGTATTTAGCCCGCCTTTTCTGATGCTATGGTTTTGGCCCGTGGTATAGGATCTATTCTAGCCCCGGTTTGAATCCCTTGTATTTGTTATTGATGGTTTTGTCCCATGGTCTGAATAAGGGCTTGAATATAAATAGGGAAGGAGATCACTTGGCTTATGTATCTTTGAAAATTGAATATCTTAAGATCTGAAATTTTGGGTGATTGGTTTTGAAAGCTAGATCTAATTCAATGAGAGAACTTAACTTAAGGTGAATCTATTGGAATGTCGTGATCTCTCGGGCGCATGAATAGATCTGTGGATCTGACTAACTGTGGCACATTGGTATACTGAAAATTTGGCCCTAATCAGAAGTCTGCAGGCGATCCAAAGGTGCAGCGCGTGGGTACGCAGCACAGTCAAAGGCGCAGTGCGTGGGTACGCAGCGCAGTTGAAGGCGCAGTGCGAGGTACGCAGTACAGTTGAGGGCACAGTGCAGGGCGCACGCAGCGCAGAACATGACGAAGTGCGAGGTACGCAGGTGAGAAGAAGGCATAGTGCGGGTCTGCGCAGAAAGTCAGAAGTGAAGGTGCGGATCTGAAGAAAAGTTCGCAAAGCAGAAGAACAACCAGTGCGGATCTGCGCAGTTCAGTCTCAGAAGAACTGCGGATATACGCAGGCCCCTGTTAGTGAAGTTGCGCTTTTATCTTGAAACAATTATTGATTGTCTTTTATCTATTGCAGCAGAGTTCAGGGTTTATATTTCTGGTACTATATTTCTTTTTACAGCATTCTGAGAAGCTGGGTAATTCTTGGTCGATTGTATAAGGAGTTTGGATGATTTACATATACTTGATGATTATTTGATATTCTTGGATCCAGTTTGAAAATTAATGAAACGTGGTCCTTAAAGAAGTAAAAGAGCTAAGGGGGTTGTAGCTCCCTTTCAGGAGAGTCTGGAAAATGAGAGAGGGTTGTAGCTCTCTGCAGGTTGCAGCCTGCGTACTGGTAAAGGACTGCACCAGTACAATTTTAAAAAGAAGTTTCTAATTGAAAGAATATAGAGCCATATTGCAGCAGGTGGTTTTCACCCACATTGGGTTTCCACCTTATATCATGGTGTTCATGTTTGTGGCTTATGTGTGATGATCTGTTCTATTTTACTGCACCCGTTTGTTGTTAATATGGTTGATAGTGTTCTAATGCACTCATTATGGATCAACTAACTGAATCATAAGAAGTTGTGGAAGTAGCATATATGAATCTGGATATGGAAATGAAAAAGTTTTATTGATGTGATAATACTGATTCACCCTCTCCCTCTTAGTATTATTTCCAACAATTTGTATCAGAGCAGGTCCTTCAGAATAAGCTTGATCGCTTGAAGGAAGATCTTTCATCATGAGCAACTACGAGAGGGAAGCATCAATCAGGCCACCGATTTTCGATGGGACAAACTTCGTATACTGGAAGGTAAGAGTTACTGCCTATCTTCAATCTGTTGGTACTGAAGTCTGGGATATCATAGATACAGGGTATACTTTTCCATCAGCAACTCCTACAGATCCAGCTGAGAAGAAGAAATATGAAACAAATGCAAAGGCGATCAATACTCTTCTAGGATGTCTATCTCAATCAGA
>APFE031759993.1:0-42993 GCA_000404065.3 Pinus taeda | reverse complement strand
AACCGAAGGGTGGACTCCTTTCATCTCCTTATAGTTCCAAGTGAAAGCATCCAAATGGAGGTTCAAAAGGCTACATAGCTCCTTTTTCTGAGAAGGGGATAGGGATGAGCTGATCTTCAAGGTTCTTTCAGGGCCAAATTCCACACTCTTAACTCTGGGAGAGGTTGGATCAGCTGCACAGAAGTCCACTAAAGCACTGGCTTGGGTACCTTCCACCAACTCCTTTAATGGCAGCACACTGGGAGGTGGATTTTGAATCAAATTCTCAATTAGGTCATCCTCGGTTTGAGGACCTCCCCTGGTGGCTTCTACTGTGCACAATGGTGCAGAGTAGACTTCATCCTCATCTCACTCCTCCAACCAGAGAGGTAAGTCATGTTCTAACAGAGGTTGCGTAGGAGGATATAGGACTAACTGTTTGGACATAGGCCGATTCTTGATGGTCATGCTCCCCGCTCAACAACTGATGTAAGCATTTGCAGTAGCCAACCAAGGCCTTCCCAAAATGAGGGGGTATCCAGTGAGTTTTGCCTTTGGATGAAGGACCAAGAAGTCCATAGGCTAATCCCAAGAATCAACAGAGATCATGACATCTTCCACAATCCCTTCGGGAGTCACGGTGGAGCGGTCTACTAACTGCAGTACTGTCGAGGTCTTTCTTAAGAAACTCTAAAGGTTAAGTTTGAGCATAGTGTCCCTGGTCATCACATTAATGGTAGCCCCTAGATCAATCAAGGTGTGGGGGATTATGGTGCCATTGATGTGGACATTAACTACAGGACTCACAGGGTCCAAATATTTTGGATAGATTACTTGTCCCAACATTAGGTCGGACAGTTGTCCTATGACATTGATAGTTGGGGCATCTCTCTTGCGCTTGCCTGGGTTCCTGAAACACTTCTCTTTGATCAATTTGTTGTAGATTGGTACATATTTTATGGCTTGGAGAAGTGGTATTTTCACACACAACTATTTAAGTTCTCCCAGAAGTCTAGTCTCCTCTGGGTTTGGTTGCGTGGTTACAGTTAGTCTCTCAGGAAAGGGTGGGATGACTTTGGGTTCACTTTCCTGTTTCTCTTCCTCGTCCTTCAGAGGAGGTTGGTGATCTGGAAGGACCTTCCCAGATTGTAGGTTGATCTCCTGAATCTCCATAGCGTAGGTAGGGCATGTTGTCTCTCCAGTATATACCTACTAGGCCTGTCTGTTATTGGGGTTTGGGTTCGGTTGAGTAGGCATCTGGGGTTGTCTTGGAGGAGCAGGTGGTGGAGGAAAAATAGTGGGAGGAGAGTTGTATTGGGACCTCCACCTCGACTGAGGTGCATTCCACTGAGGTTGTGGCTGAACATGAGAGTGAAACGAATGAGTAGCAGGTTGAGTATGGTATTGAGATGGATAAGACCAAGGATGAGGTGCAGACCAGGAAGGGTGAGCAGGGGGGCCCCAAGAAGGTATATGAGCAGATTGGTTGGGGTGGTAATAAGTTTGGGATGTCCCTTGCATCCCCTACTGGAAAGGTTTGGATCCATGCAGCCTCCTTTGGTTGAGGAAGTAGAGTGGTTTAGTGGCTCCCTCGGCCCCTTGGTACATGGCTTTAAGTCTGGGCAAGGTTGGGCATTGGTTTGTAGGGTGGTCTTCCTCACAAACAAAACATACCTCCACTGAGTGCAATAAACACTCATTCTTAGGATGCTTCCTTGTGCATCTGGGACAAAAGATGGCCAAAGCCCTCTCAGCTTCCTCTTTCTTCTGTTGGATTCAAAAAGTATCCAGTTGCATGGCAATGGTCTGTCTCATCTCACTTTCAAGGTCTTCCATTTGATTTGTAAAGTCATGTTTGGAGAAGGTGGCACTGGCTGAAAGCAGATTCCCCCTACCTTTTTTCCGGGCTTCCCTAGAGTGGTTTCTAAACACAGTCTTTATGTCCTCATAAGGTAGTTGGTAGATGTCTCCGCTAGCTAGCAAATGGAGGGTATCTAGAATGTCTTCAGGGACTCCTCGGAGCAGAACCAGCTTTAGAGATTCAGGGTCAAGTGTGCATCTGGCCCTTTTATAACTAAGTTGGAACCTTTCTTCATCGTCTTCTAATGATTCATCACTTCCCATGGTCATCCAAAAGATTTCTCCCTTCGTTTCCTTTGACCTACAGTAGTCCCAGTATTTGTCGTTAAAGACTTACTACATTTGAGCCCAAGTTGTGATACTTTTTGAAGGTAACCCCATGAACTAGCGTAGGGCTGCATCCTTGAGGGTAGAGGGAAAGAGTTTCAACTTTTTCTCATCTTCTGCATAGTCATAAGTTCGACAAAGGACAACAAACTCAAACAAGAAGGTATCAGGGTCTTCAGTGGTCAATCCATGGAAGTGAGGTAAGGCTGAGGGACTTATGTTTTTCATTTTCGTGTGCCCATTGGTCTCTCAGATGGGGAAGGCACCCTCTATTCTCTCCTAGTCTCCTATGCCGTTTCTGTGTTCAGCCATGGTCTCAAGAGGAATGTTTTCTTGCTCTTCTTCTATTATAGGATCTTCGTATATCTCTGGAGGTTCACCTATAGGTTCTTCTAGATCACTGCTACCGAAGAAGAGAGAAGGGTGACTCAGTGATGTGGTGGGGGTGTTGGGTAAGAATTTTCTGGTATTGTCTCTATTCCTACGAGGCATGAAATGAAATATTTTGGGTTACTTTTTTTTTTTCTTTTTTTTTTGTTTTTTTGTTTTTTGTTTTTTGTTTTTGTTTTTTTTTTTTGCATGTACCTGCAAATCTAAAATAGATTGAACTGCAACTAACTAAAATCTATCTTGCTTAAATGAAAATGCGGAATTGAAATGAAAGCAGGAAGGACTAATCTATTTTGCTAAAATGAAATTGTAGGAATGAAATGCTAAGTTACGCTTGCAGAATTGAAATTGCGGAATTGAAATGCTAATCTATGAAAGCGGGAAATATCTAATCTATGCTTGCTGAAATGAAATGAAAGTAGGAAATGTCTAATTTACTTTTGTGGAAATGAAATTGTAGAATGGAAATGAAACAACTACTCTACTCTTGCAGAAATAAACTACTTAGCAGAAGGTTGTAATAGAAAATAGAAGAAAAGCAGCAATCACAAATACTCTGCCACTTCCTCGGCAACGACACCAAAAAGATGGTGGGCTCTAGTATTGCAAAAATAATGCTGCAACTCCTCGGACTCCCTTCTTTACTTTTATCAACCCGGTAGTTCGTAACAAACTTGGAAGCGACGGTGCTATATGCACAAGTACTGGCTCTTGCCGTAGGCTATCACTGGATCAGCTGGCACAACTCCACTAGGAGCTTAAGCCAACTTCTATGAGCTCTTAGAAGAAGCTTTTAATTCTGATGGATGAAAGCTAACTCAAAGGAGGCTAATCTACTTGCAGAAAGAAGTGGAAAGTTGAAAGGAAATGCAAACCCTAGTTCTACCGACTAATCCTATCGGCGCAAGAAAAGAGATGAAAGAAGTGTAAATGGATTCCATTGACTTTTAGAAAGGTGAAATTCATGTGACCAAGCTACTTTTGCAGTAAAATCTGGAGAAAACATCTTCTTGTATTTTTGAGTAAGTTGGCAGAGTTATTAACTGCATAGAGGTTGATTGGCAAGAGGAAATGGAATGGGCACTTGCAGGAGGTTGGGAAGGTGAGAAGAGGGCCTAAGGGGTCCCTAGCACCCTTCTAGAGAGTTTCACAGTGATCAGATCTCAAGAAACGGCTTTCGTGAGCTTCTACAGGAAGTCTACAGGGGTTTTACAGGATGTTCCGAAAGGGAATTTTGGAGGGTTGATGGTGGAATAAAGGTGGAGAAGTGGGCATGGAGGTTAGATAAGAGTGTGAAGAGGTCTAGTACTTGGTGAACTAGGCTGAAGAGTGATTAAGGCGATTGGGTTTGTTCGAAGATAGGAGAAGCAATGTTGCACAAGAATGTAGGAATTAGGGCAAAGTGAGAAAATGTGGCAAATGAAAGGCGAGAATCTGAGTTAGAGGATGAAGTAGGTTGTATTTATGGGGTAAGGGTAGGCAAGGAGGTATCACAGGTGCTCTGTACATTATTTTCCAAGCTGATCAAATGAAGACTAGGAAAACCAAAGATCTAGCTACTTTAACCTAATTTGAGCTAAATACCAGAAATCATGATGGACAGAAGTTTATTGGCAGAAAATCATGTGAGACAACTATGAAAACCAAGAAAGAATGGATCTAAGCATGTAATCACAACTGGTACCAACTTTTGCAACTAAGAATCTAACACTAGCAATTGCATGAAGAAGCAAGAACAGTGTTTTTAGGGCAGCAAGGACACCTTGGTCTCAGCTCATGGTCCCAAGGAGGGAGAGGTGAGATCAAGGGTTGCTTGATGGCACTTTTCGAAGATCTTTTCTGTTACCAACCTATTAAATCACCCTGAAACATGAGCAACTACTTCAATCATCAAAAATGGACTAAGTAACCAAGCAAGATTGTAACCTACTAGCAGAAATTATTTGAAGGCAGCAAAAACATATAATAGTACACAGAGGAGGTCTTGGCACTTGGGTTGGGCCCAACCCAAAGAGCTATAGGATCCTAAAAAGAAGCTCAGAGCTAAAGTAGAATGAAAGTGATCTCCATTATTCAGAAAATAACCATGTCACAAAAATGTTTACAACAAAGGCTCCAAAATGAGCTGAAAAATGGAGCAGCACTAGAGTGCAAAATACAAATGTTCCAAAAGTAAACTATGAAGGCTGGAAGCCTTCCTTCTTATACACTACGAGGACCTCCAACAACCCTCCTTAACTCAAGGGGCTCGACTGCTCAAACTGCAAGTAATCAGTCACTTTACAAAAAGCTGCTCGGTTGCCCTTGGGAATCATCCTTGGTGGCCTGCTGAACTCCGAGCTGATGGTGGAGATTTCGAGGAAGGGGCCATTTAGTGTAGGAGACACCCTTCCTATGAATCCTTAGCCTTGTTCCCTTGTGTTTGGCTATCAACTGGCTCATAAATGCTTGGCCTTGGTCCAAAAGTTGTTCAAAAATCTGCAATAACCACGTATTAGACTTCATGGTCAAGTGACTATTCTCATTCATTCAATTAACATAAATATACTCGAAAGCATGCATTAACTATGAATAATGGTGGATTAACGAAGAACAATTAGGCAAAATGAGCCCAATAAGTTACCCAATTTTGGGGCTCATCACAGTGTATTACGCTTAGAGGACATAGTGAGAGAAACCCAAAACAACCTCTCAACTGATCTTTGTTTGGCTGACCCGACCTCTCTCCTTATTAAGAATATAGAGTTCGGCCAAGAAAGAACCTTGAAAATCAATCCATCCCTATCCACTTCCGAGGAGAAGGAGTTGTGCAGCTTACTGAGGAAACATTTAGATGCCTTCGCCTAGAGTTATAAGGAGATAAAGGGAGTGCACCCTTCAGTATGTACTCAGCATATATACATTAAGGAAGATTGCAAACTAGTCAAGCTGCCTCAAAGGAGGATGAATCCAACACTTAACGATATTGTTAAGGAAGAACTGCAGAAATTGCTTGATGCAGGATTCATCTACCCCATCTCTGACAGTGAATGGGTCTCTTCTTTGGTGCTAGTGCCAAAGAAAAATGGTAAGTGGAGAATCTGTGTCGACTATCGGGAATTAAACAAAGCCACTAAAAAGGACCATTTTCCTTTACCTTTCATAGATTAAGTGTTAGATGGTCTAGCAGGGAAATTTTTTTTCTCTTTCCTAGATGGGTTTAGCGGGTACAATCAGATTCAAATCAGCCCGGAAGACCAAGATAAGACCACTTTCACTTGTCCTTGGGGTACCTTTGCATACCGGGTCTTTCCTTTTGGTTTGTGTAACACACCTGCCAATTTCTAAAGAGCGGTAATGAGTATCCTTTTTGAATTATTTCATGATGCAGTAGAGATATACATGGATGACTTTACTCCTTATGGCTCTAAATTTCAAGAAGCTTTATCTAACCTAGGAAAAGTTCTAGACAAGTGTATTGAGATGAACCTGTCCCTCAGTCTAGAAAAATGTGAATTTTTAATGACTAAAGGGACCGTGCTAGGTCATGCAATATCTCAACAAGGATTGCAGGTGGACCCCAACAAAATTGCCATCATCCAAGGGTCCCACCTCCTCAAAAGGTGAGAGATGTCAGAAGTTTCCTAGGTTTAGCTGGGTATTACCAGAGATTCATTAAAGATTTCAACAAGCTAGCCTCTCCTTTGTTTGGCCTTTTAGGTAAAGATGTCAAATTTATATGGTCGAAAAAATGTCAAGAAACCCTAGATACCTTGAAGAGCAAGCTCGTGACCGCCCCAATTTTGAGAGGCCCAAATTGGGCCCTACCTTTCCACATTCACACAGATGAGCCGAACAAATCAATAGGAGCAGCCTTGAGACAAATTGATGAAAAGTTGTCTTATGCCATATACTTTATAAGTAAAAACTTGTCAAAGGCAGAGCTAAACTATACAGTCACCAAAAAGGAACTCCTAGCTATAGTGCATTCCTTAAACAAATTCAGATATTATATCACAGACTATCAAACTTTTATGCACACTAATCATGCTACAATTAGATATTTAATGAACAAATCGGATGTAAATGCTCACATTATTAGATGGTTGTTGTTACTGGAGCAGTTTGATTTGACCATTGTTGATAAGCCTGGTAATGAAAATGTTGTTGCTGACTTTTTGTCTAGAGTAAATTTGTCTGCAGGTGAAGAAGGAATGGTGGATGACCAAATGCCAGATGAACATATGTTTTCTATTTTAGTACTCTCTCCATGGTCTGCTGATATAGCAAACTACCTGGTTTCAGCACAGTTTCCACCACACTTATCCTCAAAAGAGAAGAGTAAGCTAGTAAGGAAAGGCACCCCTTTCACCTGGATTGGGAGCAACCTCTTCAAACTTGGCCCAGATCAGATCTTGAGGAGATGTGTCAGGGAGGGGGAAGTTTTTGACATCCTCCTGATTGTCATGATGGACCTTGTGGAGGTCATTTTGCAGCAAAAATTACTACCTTCAAGATACTGCAAGCAAGCTATTATTGGCCCACTCTTCATCAGGATGTGAGGAGATATGTCAGCTAGTGCGATCGGTGTTAAAGGATGGGGAAACCCACTTCAAGGGATGAAATGCCCATGCAGCCTCAAGTGACCTTTAAGCCATTTGAGAAGTGGGGCATGGACTTTGTGGGTCCTACCAGCCCTCCTTCAAAACAGAAGCAATAAATGGTTGTGTGCACCGATTACCTAACAAAGTGGGTAGAAACAAAAGCAATCAAAGCATCAATAAAGGAAAAAGTAGCTGATTTTTTGAGAGAAAACATATTCTACAAGTTCGAGTATCTAAGAGAGTTGGTCACAGATCAAGGCAGCCAGTTCACTTCTAATCTGATTGAAGACTTGCTCACACATCATAAGATCAAGCACAAGATTTCCACCCCTTACCATCCACAAGCCAATGGGCAGGTGGAAGTCACTAACGGAGCTTTGGAAGGGATCCTAACCAAGGTAGTGAGCAGTAGGAGAAAAGACTGGGCGGACAGATTAGTTGAGGCCACCTGGGCCTACAACACAACATGGAAGACCACTACAAGGTTCACACCCTATGAACTGGTCTATAGGAAGAAGGCTTTGTTGTCGATAGAATTTGAATTCGATACACTAAGGATGGCAACTCAGTTGGACCTAGACCTTAGCCATGCATAGAAAGAAAGATTACTCCAGCTCAATGGATTGAATGAACACAGAATGCAGGCCCTTCTCCATACGGAGGTAGTCCATGTTGGTCGCTTTAATTGTTTTCACAATTCAAGCGCCACATAAATTGTCAACCCGAGGAAGTCTTTTTATTTCAAAGGTAGTCTCGCACTGGATATGCTCAATTTCAAAAGCAGAAGCAATGTTGTAGTAAAAGAAAGAACACACAGTTATTAATCTCACCAATCTACTGATTCACACTCTATTTAATCAAAGCTGAAGTTAATTAAATTATAGCGAAGATAATCCTTCTATTGCAGTTACAATTCAAATAAAGGGAAATCAATCTGCAAGGAAAGAAATCAATCGACCATAGCAGGAACAGGACCCTATTCCTTAGTGAGGAACTTCAGCACCTGATGCCTGACACCTAATCACACTGTAAACTCAAGAGATCAAGACCCTATTCCTATGAGCAGGAACCTTCAGCACCTGTTCTCTTGTTTCTACTCACACTGCAAATAAAGGAAAGCAATTAATGGGGACAGAACCCTATTCCTGTATGCAGGAATTTTCAACACCTGTCTCCCAACATCATTCATTCATGCAATCAAACAGAAACGGATATCTCTACTGCTAAGAGTGAAAGCATTCAATATATGCAGTGCTAAGGAAACAGAGTATTACTCAAGCTGTGTAACTAGTGTCTAACAACAGAATCAAAATGAAGTGCAAACATATAAAGAATTGAACAGTCTACAAGAACCAATGGGCGAATCTTGTGAGGAAGGCGGGCCCTTTCCTTCTCACAAGATTCCCCAGAAGAAAGAATTAAATTGGAACGATCAAAAGAGAGATTTATTCATCTGTCATAATCACTGGTACATTACAAATGGAGACTAGCTCCAGTCCTCACACAGTATGCTCCTCTAGCTTTTACAATGACCGACCCCTTCTAATGATGATGTCTCCTCTTTTTAAAGAGGAGACATCATTTTCAGTTTACATGAGAGCAAATTTCGAATCTGTTCTTTTTCCCCAAAACAGGATTATTCGGTTCTTCATAAAAAGATATTGTTACAATGGAGATAACAAGAATGCTATCTTCAGGATGATCCAGATAATCATGTCTTCATACTACTGCCACTATTCTTCAAAAAGCTCTTCCAGAATCGCAAATTACGGCCAACAAGATTTGCGTGTTTGACGGCTGTTTCAGCAACTGAGTCAGCTGTTTCAGCAACGGAGTTAGCTGTTTCAGCAACAGAGTCAGCTGTTTCAGCAACGGCCGTAATGCTTATCTGCAACCTCTGGATTTGTATTAGCAACGATATACTTCAATTAATGATAAAATATAAGAGTATTGTGGAATTAAATGTAAAACAGATTAATCATATAATAAAGAAGAGGTTTTTGTATACCTTGGGAAAAAGTGAATGAAAATGATACTGGGATAAAGGTAAAGTGATATCAAAATATATAGCAAAATGATACATAGTGGGGTCCTAACAGTCCAGCTTTAGAGGAAAATATGGCATGACAAAAACATCAAAGAGAAGCAATTTCAAGAGGGAGATTAGGCACTACTCTATGATTCAAGGTATAGAGATTTCAAGGGCAAGCTGAGGACAAGATGGCTAGGACCCTACACCGTGGAGAAATGCAATTCCAATGGTTCAGTGTTGATCAGAACCATTGATGATGAAGCCATTCCCATGCTTGTCAATGTACACCGGTTGAAAGTCTACAAGAAACCCCTCTACAAGCGAGAATTAATTGAAGGATTGAATAGGTCAGTGATGGTAGTGGAGCATGTCTTAGCCTCCACTTCACCCACTCACTAATGAAAAAGAAAAAAAAGAAAAAAATAATAAGGACTCATGAAAACTTCCAGGAGGCACTTGAGTCCCATCATTGCGTTGAAATCCTCTCCGGAGGCGGCCTAGTGGTGTGAAAAAAAAAGAGAGAAGAAAGAAAATAAGATCCTTGGGTGAAAACCTCCCTTAGAGGTGCCTAGGGCAGGCAACTAGGGTGAAAACCTCCCTGAGGCGCCCTGGTTGTTTTCAAAAAAAAAAAATGAATTTCCAATTGTATTGCAGGTTTGCAGGAGGACTACAGGAAGCAGCAGTAGGTGCCAAGGGAGCTCTAAGACCAATACCAAAATCTATCCTATCTTCCCTCACCTTTCTCTATCATTCTTGACATTCTTTTCACCTCAGTGTGCTTCTTTTTCGAAAATTGTGTTTTCTGCAAGAGGTCTTGTGTTTTCTACAAGAGGCTCCTGTAGAAATTACAAAGAACCAGAAATGGATTTTAAAGGCAGTTTGAGGAACAGGGAAGCTTCATAAAATAGTTATAAATCCTCCTGCAGTCTTCAAACCTCTTTTCCATTATTTCTAGACCTGCATCACATCCCAAGCATCATTCTTCTTCCTGCCCAAGAAAAAACGCAAAAAAAAAATAGTTCTTCTAGAAAAAAAAAACAAAAAAATAAGAAAGGGAACCACACCATCCACCTCACCTGAAGCCTACCCTTTTCCTCTCCATCTCTATCCACATTTTTGGCATCATCCTCACAGCTCCAAGTAGAGAAAAAGCTAAAATTTAAAATGGAGAAGCAACTACAGGAGCTCCTGTAGGAATTCCTATAGCAGCTGATCTCATTAAAATCCAGCATCAGCAGCATGAGGGTGCAAATATGAAGGTTGAAGTAGACACCTGAAGATCAGATCCAGCCATAAAGGAACCTACACACAGCGAAGCCATATCTCAGCAAGAAGACAAGCATGCATCATAAGAAATAAAGGCATGCAACAGAAGGAAAGGCCATAGCAGCTCATCGCAAATGCATTCGGATCTCAGGTAAGTAACTAACCCGCTCCTCTGTTTACATTGGTATAATTAGAGAACATGCAACAACAATGAGATGGTTGAGGTTGGTTGGGGTTGAGGTGGCTAGTTAGCTTGGCCACGTTCATCTAGTTGACTTCACTCATCCGAAGATGTCACCACATGTGCGCTTAGTCAAACTCAAGGGAGATGTCAAGGAAAGGTAGTGGAGGCGATGGGAACTACGACACAATCATGGGAGATGATCATGAGGAAAGGGAAATGATGACAAGGCAGGTGGGGACCAATGGTCTGAATGGGGCCAACGTACACTTGGCCACCTCACCCTCCATCACTAGAAATATCCATAAAAAGCAATAAGCACTCCTCACCGAAGCACTCTCACCACCTTTCTCCTTCATTATCTCCCCGAAACTCCACTCCTGCTACCTTCTTGTGCCCCCACAAGCCTTGTGCCTATCATTCTCCACTGATCTCTCCCATATCCCTGCTCTCGACATTCTACAAGAGCACTTATAGGTTCTACAGGAGAACCTACAAGAATCCTATAGGAGGGTAAGCAATGTTCTATAAGAAGGCCAGTAAGTTGTTTTGGAGAGGGAAAACACAGTTTTTAGCACAATTCATGGGCCGAAGAGGTAGGTTCTTGGCATACCTCCATTGAATATCAAAATATGCAAGCAGTGGTTCAATTTTGAGGAGGAAATAGAACGTTTAGATGGAGGAAATACATAACAGAATTTATGCTTATTTCTTAAAGGAACACAGTATTCTTGTTTCTCTGTTTTTCTTCAAAAATTATTGTCTCTCATTTGGTTTCCCGAAGAAACATAAACAAAATGACATGAGGTTTTATGAGGAAGGAGCCCACTAATTCCTCCAGACTCCATGCACACCCCCAAGTAGTGGACATATTCACAAGAGCCAATTGGATGAACTTTTTTGAGAAATTCTGAGGGTTTGATGAGGAAATTGCTCTGGAATTTGCCCACTCTTTGGTCCCTCACTCCAGAACACATGCCATTGTCACCTTTAGGGGTCTTTCCATCGAGATAATCCCTGAATTTATCAGTAGGGTCACCACCCATCCTCCTGGGTTACCTTGGAGCAAAGAAGAAAAACCAATTGGATAGGCTGCCAAGAAAAACTTCTTCCAAAATAATGAAACCCTTGTAGAGGATAAGAATGGCTTAAGAAGAGCTCTCATACCATACCCATGGGATGAGTTTAGCTATCAAATAATCAAGTATATTTCCTATCAAGGGAGGTATAGCATTGTCTATGGTTACCACTTTAGAATCATGCATGAATTAAGGTATGGCATGGACACTCCAGCCGCTCAAAAGCTCAACATCCCTTACTTCCTGCTGTAGTCCCTGACTCCAATACTAAAGTAAAAGCAAGAAATCCAGACCAGTTAGCTCACCATGGGTTAATCAAAATTTTAGTAGAAGAATCCCTCCATACATTTACAGTCCCCATAGCATGGGAAATTTTCCAAAACATGACTGCTGAAGATGACATAAAGGCCCTGACCTATGATATTAGCCCTACTAGTATTGAGGAGTAAGAGAAGCAAGGGGGAGAAGGAGAAGAAATTGGTGGTTTAGAAGAACAAGAAGGGAAGAAGGAAGAAACCAAGATAAAGGAGGAGAAAGCTGAAGAAATAGAGCAGGGAGAAACAGAGACAGAGAAAGAGACCAAAGGAGGAGAAAAAGGGGCAGAAAAGATAGAAGTGTCCCCTCAGAACCTAGAAAGAGAGGCAGCAACTACTTTCACTGCCCTCAACATACCAATTAAGCCAAAACAAAAGAGGAAGAGGTAGACCTCAATGTATTTCAGGGCTAGGAAGATTACAAGGATCAAAACAGGGAAACCCTAGCCTTCTTCTAAAGTGCCAATTGTTATTGAAGATTCACTCTCTACCCAAGGAAAGGAATCCCCTTCCAAGGCACCTATCACTTATGAAAATGGGACTCCTAGATCTCTCACATGGCAAGAAAAAGTAGAACTACAGGACTCAAAATCAGTTCTACATGAGGCACAGATTGTTCTATAGAGACTCTGTCAAAACTACAAGAGACCAAAAAACTTGAAAAAAGGGTAGAAGGACAGCCACAGGGAAAGGAGGAAGCAACAAAGGCACAAGAACCTGACCCCCAGCCTAGTCTTGGATCTTACTACAATATTCTTGAGGGGGGAAGAATCATTCCACAAAAATTTGCAATTCCACTATTCTTTGAATTGGAGAAAGAAAGAATAAGGACCCATAGGTGGATGCAAATAGCCAAATCCAAAGGAGTTGAGGATGTTGGCCGTATGGAAAATAAACTTAGAGAAATGGGCAGAGTGTTAAGTGTTGTCAAACATAGAGAAGCAATTGCAAGAAGTCAACTAGAAACTAAAAATGAATTGCTAAGATGGCAGTTGAAGGAGAAAGAAACCCAGCTGGCATGCATGGCCAGCTTATCCATGGAGGCATTGCAGTGTATAACACCAACAAAATCCTATGGCTAATACATCAAGGACCAATGGTTACAATTTCAGATTAAGACTTTGACACAAAGAGTCACAATGCCTTTTCAAGATTATAGGCAGTTTATGGACTTGTGTGACCAAAGCACAACAGAAGATAAGGAAAAAATGGCATAATTCTACCTGCATAATATGACCCTCAAAGACATGAATGTGTGGGACCCCAATGCTAGGTTAGGGGACCTACAACTAATGGCCATGGCTTCATGGATGAACCATGAAGTGTTAAGGGCAACAAAAGTAAAAAAGTTGATGATAAGAGAGCAGAATGAACCATTAATGATCAGAGCTGAGCCATCAGATCCCATGGCTCTCATCAGCACACACCAGCTGCTTGCTAATAATACTCAAATTGCCCCTAGATAAATAAGTGATCAAGCACATGCCATTGCACATTTTGAGGACATGGAAAGGTTACTTGAGGATGATTGTGTGCATGAATTTATGAGGAGATGGAACACCTTACCACACAGTCTGAAGATCAGGCAATATCACTCCCCAATAAGGATGAAGGAGGCACTAAGGAGAGTGTCAATGTACAAGCACTCAATGCAGAGGCTGCAGGTCAATTGGATTGGCCTCAAACTAAGTCCACCACTGCTGTTAGGCATGCTAGAAGGAAGAATAAAAGAAGAAGAGTAGAGGCAGTGGGAAGAGATAGACAAAAAAGCAGGCTTCTATGACAAGGAAGAGGAAACAACATCAGAAGATTAGGATGCTAGAGAGGCCACCAGGGCCATACAAGATGAGGAGATGGACTAAGTTGCTTAGAGGATGAGCAATACCTTCAGTAGGGGGGTGATGATGAGCCCCATAAATGGTAATTATATTGGCTAATTTCACCTCCTAACATAGCTAAATCAACCATTCTCTCAGCTTATTGAATGTTTTTTTATTGTATTTATGCTTATGGAGTGAGTTGAGTTAGTTATGATGCCATGTGGTCTAATATGTGTTTAATGCAGATTTTTGTTGAATTTTGAGGACAAAGTCAAAGATTCAATGGAAAATTGACATTAGTTACTCGAAGTGGACAAAGGAGAGGATTTATAGTAGGGAATCCCCCTCATTTATTACTCCCCACTTCGAATCCCCCTTCATGCAGCTCGGAGTACAAACAACCAAATCAATGCATTAGGAGGCAGCTGAGCAAGTGGAGAATAAATGATGTTTATCTCAAGTTTTGGGAGCCAAGCCTCCTGATTTTAAGGAAGCTGCTGGGAACTTCAGTTGTATAAGTATAGAGGCCTAGGGCCTCACTAGGGTCGGAATTTTTGTTAAAAGTTTGATGCAGTATTGCTTATGCAACTCTTCTCAACTTTGAGCTTATTATTTTGATAGTTCATGTAATCTTTTTATTGTTTTGAGAATAAAGATGGAATCCTTTTTGAGTTAGCACTGAGTTACCTCACAGGGTTGAAGCTCTTTGGTAAGGGCCTAATCCATTAAGGAAGATTGCAAACCAGTCAGGCAGCCTCAAAGGAGGATGAATCCAACACTTAAAGATATTGTTAAGGAAGAACTGCAGAAAATTCTTGATGAAGGATTCATCTACCCCATCCCTGACAATGAATGAGTCTCACCTTTGGTGCTAGTGCCAAAGAAAAATGGTAAGTGGAGAATCTGTGTCGACTATCCGGAATTAAACAAAGCCACTAAAAAGGACCATTTTCCTTTACCTTTCCTAGATCAAGTGTTAGAGGGTCTGGCAGGGAAAAAGTTTTTCTCTTTCCTAGATGGGTTTAGCAGGTACAATCAGATTCAAATAAGCTTGGAAGACCAATATAAGACCACTTTCACTTGTCCTTGGGGTACCTTTGCATACTGGGTCCTTCCTTTTGGTTTGTGTAATGCACCTGCCACTTTCCAAAGAGAGGTACTGAGTATATTTTTTGAATTAGTTCATGATGCAGTAGAGATATACATGGATGACTTTACCCCTTATGGCTCTGATTTTCAGGAAGCTTTATCTAACCTAGGAAAAGTTCTAGACAAGTGTATTGAGATGAACTTGTCCCTCAATCTGGAAAAATGTGAATTTTTTATGACTGAAGGGACTGTGCTAGGTCATGCAATATCTCAACAAGGATTGTAGGTGGGCCCCAACAAAATTGCCATTATCCAAAGGGTTCCACATCCTCAAAAGTTGAGAGATGTCAGAAGTTTCCTAGGTTTAACTGAGTATTATCGGAGATTCATTAAAGATTTCAGCAAGATAGACTCTCCTTTGTTTGGCCTTTTAGGTGAAGATGTCGAATTTATATGGTCGAAAAATTATCAAGAAGCCCTAGATACCTTGAAGAGCAAGCTCGTGACTGCCCCTGTTTTGAGAGGCCCAAACTGGGCCCTACCTTTCCACATTCACACATATGCCTCAAATAAATTGATAGGAGCACCCTTGGGACAAATTGATGAAAAGTTGCCTTATGCCATATACTTTATAAGTAAAAACTTGTTAAAGGCAGAGTAAACTATACAGTCACCGAAAAGGAACTCCTAGCTGTAGTGCATTCCTTAAACAAATTTAGACATTATATCATAGATTATCAAACTTTTGTGCACACTAATCATGCTACAATTAGATATTTAATGAACAAACTAGATGTAAGTGCTTGCATTATTAGATGGTTGTTGTCAATGGAGCAGTTTGATTTGACCATTGTTGATAAGCTTGTTAAAGAAAAGGTTGTTGCTGACTTTTTGTCTAGAGTAAATTTGTCTGCAAGTGAAGAAGGAATGGTGGATGACCAAATGCCAGATGAAGATATGTTTTCTATTTTAGTACTCTCTCCATGGTTTGCTAATATAACAAACTACTTGGTTCAGCACAGATTCCGCCACACTTATCCTCAAAAGAGAAGAGTAAGATAGCAAGGAAAAGCGCCTCTTTCACCTGGATTGGGGGCAACCTCTTCAAACTTGGCCTAGATCAGATCTTGAGGAGATGTGTCAGGGAGGAGGAAGTTGTTGACATCCTCTTGACTTGTCATGATGGGCCTTGTGGAGGTAATTTTGCAGCAAAAAGATCTGCCTTCAAGATATTGCAAGCAGGCTACTATTGGCCCACTCTTCATCAGGATGTGAGGAGATATGATAGCCAGTGCGATCAGTGTCAAAGGATGGGGAAACCCACTCCAAAGGATGAAATGCCCATGCAACCTCAAGTGACCTTTGAGCCATTTGAGAAGTGGGGCATGGACTTTGTGGGTCCTATCATCCCTCCTTCAAAACAGAAGCAATACATCATTGTGTGCATTGATTACTTGACAAAGTGGGCAGAAACAAAAGCAATCAAAGCAGCAATAGAGGAAAAAATAGCTGAGTTTTTGAGAGAAAACATATTCTACAAGTTCAGATATCCACGAGAGTTGGTCATAGATCAAGGCAACCAGTTCACTTCTAATCTGATTGAATACCTTCTCACACATCATAAGATCAAGCATAGGACTTCCACACCTTACCATCCACAAGCCAATGGGCAGGTGGAAGTCACTAATTGAGCTTTGGAAGGGATCCTAACCAAGGTAGTGAGCAACAGTAGAAAAGACTGGGCAGAGAGATTAGTTAAGGCCACCTGGGCTTACAACACAACATGGAAGACCACTACAGGGTTCACACCCTATGAACTGGTCTATGGGAGGAAGGCTTTTCTGTCGATAGAATTTGAATTCAATACACTAAGGATGGAAACTCAACTAGAGCTAGACCTTAGCCATGCACAGAAAGAAATATTACTCCAGCTCAATGGATTCGATGAACATAGAACGCAGGCCCTTCTCCATACAGAGGTAGTCCATCTTCAGAGGAAGATATGGCATGACAAAAACATCAAAGAGAAGCAATTTCAAGAGGGAGATTAGGCACTACTCTATGATTCAAGGTATAAATATTTCAAGGGTAAGTTGAGGACAAGATGGCTAGGACCCTACACTGTGGAGAAATGCAATGACAATGGTTCAGTGCTGATCAGAACCATTGATGATGAAGCCATCCCCATGCTTGTCAATGGACACCAGTTGAAAGTCTACAAGAAACCCCTCTCTAAGTGAGAATTCATTGAAGGATTGAATAAGTCAGTGATGGTAGTGGAGCATGTCTTAGCCTCCACTTCACCCACTCACTAAAGAAAAAGAAAAAGAAAAATAATTAATAAGGACTCAAGTGAAAACCTCCATGAGGCACATGAGTCCCATAATTGGGTTGAAAACCTCTCCGGAGGCGGCCTAGTGGTGTCAAGAAAAAAGAGAGAAGAAAGAAAATAAGATCCTTGGGTGAAAAACTCCCTTGTAGGTGCCCAAGGCAGGTAACTAGGGTGAAAAACTCCCTGAGGCGCCCTTGTTGTTTTAAAAAAAAATTAAAAATAAATTTTCAGTTGTATTGCAAGTTTGCAGGAGGACTACAAGAAGCAACAGTAGGTGCCAAGCTAGCTCTGAGACCAATGCCAGCACCTATGCTATCTTCCCTCACCTTTCTCCATCAATCTTGACATTCTTTTCACCTTAGTTTGCCTCTTTTTCGAAAACTGTGTTTTCTATAGGAGGCCCTATGTTTTCTACAGGAGGCTCCTATAGAAATTACAAAGAGCCAAAAATGGATTTTAAAGGCAGTTTGAGGAACAGGGAAGCTTCATAAAATATTTATAAATCCTCCTGTAATCTTCAAACCTCTTTTCCATTATTTCTAGACCTGCATCACATCCCAAGCATCATTCTTCTTTCTGCCCAAGAAAAAACACTGAAAAAAACAGTTCTTTTAGAAAAAAACAGTTCTTTTAGAAAAAAACAAAAAAATAAGAAAGGGAACCGCACCATCCACCTCACCTAAAGCCTACCCTTTTCCTATCCATCTCTATCCACATTTTTTGCATCATCCTCACAGCTCCAAGCATAGAAAAAGCTAAAATTTCAAAGGGAGAAGCAGCTACAACAGCTCCTGTAGGAATTCCTGTAGCAGCTGATCCCATTAAAATCTAGCATCAGAAGCATGAGGGTGAAAATATGAAGGTTGAAGAAGACACCTGAAGATCAGATCCAGCCAGAAAGGAACCTACACACAACACAGCCATATCTCAACAAGAAGACAAGCATGCATCACAAGAAATAAAGGGCGTGCAATAGAAGGAAAGGCCATAGCACCTCATAGCAAACACATTCGGATCTTGGGTAAGTAACTAACCTGCTCCTCTATTTACATTGGTATAATTAGAGAGCATGCAATAGCAATGAGATGGTTGAGGTTGGTTGGGGTTGAGGTGGCCAGTTAACTTGGCCACGTTTATCCAGTTGACTTCACTCATCTGAAGATGTCACCACACATGCGCTTAGTCAAACTCAAGGGAGATGTCAAGGACAGGTAGTGGAGGCGATGGGAACTCCGATGCAATCAGGGGAGATGGTCACGAGGAAAGGGAAATGATGACAAGGTAGGTGGGGACAAATGGTCCAAATGGGGCCAACGTACACTTGGCCAGCTCACCCTCCATCACTGGAAATATCCATAAAAAGCAATAAGTACTCCTCGCCGAGGCACTCTCACCACCATTCTCCTTCATTCTCTCCTCGATACTCCACTCTTGCTACCTTTTCGTGCCCCCACAAGCCTCGTACCTATCGTTCTCCACTGATCTCTCCCATATCCCTACTCTTGGCCTTCTACAAGAGCACTTATACGTTCTACGGGAGAACCTACAGGAATCCTACAGGAGAGAGGGCAGTGTTCTACAGGAGGGCCAGTAAGCTGTTTTGGAGAGGGAAAACATGGTTTTTAGCACAATTCTTGTGCTAAAGAGGTAGGTTCTTGGCATACCTCCATTGAATATCAAAATATGCAAGCAGTGGTTTAGTTTTGAGGAGGAAATAGAACTTTTAGGTGGAGGAAATACATAACAGAATTTATGCTGATTTCTTAAAAAAAACACACAATCTTCCAGTTACTCTGTTTTTCTTCAAAAATTGTTGTCTCTCATTTGGTTTCCCAAAGAAACATAAACAAAATGACAGGAGGTTTTATGAGTAAGGAGCCCACCAATTCCTACAGGCTCCATGCACACCGCCAAGTAGTGGACATATTCACAAGATCTAATTGGATGAACTTTTTTGAGAAATTCTGAGGGTTTGATGAGGAAATTGCTCTGGAATTTGCCCACTCTTTGGTCCCTCACTCTAGAACACATGCCACTGTCACCTTTAGGGGCCTTTCCATAGAGATAACCCCTGAATTTATTAGTAGGGTCACCACCCTTCCTCTTGGGTTACCTTGGAGCAAAGATGAAAAACCAATTGGACATGCTGCCAAGAGAAGCTTCTTCCAAAACAATGAAACCCCTATAGAGGATAAGAATAGCATAAGAAGAGCTAGCATACCACACCCTTGGGATGAGGTTGGTAATCAAATAATCAAGTATATTTCCTATGAGGGGAGGTATAGCATTGTCTATGGTTACCACTTTAGAATCATGCATGAATTAAGGTACGGCATGGATACTCCAGCCCCTCAGAAGCCCAACATCCCTTACTTCCTCCTGCAGTTCCTCATTGACTCCAGTACTAAAGTAAAAGTAGGAAATCTAGACCAGTTAGCTCACCATGGGTTAATCAAAATTTTAGTGGAAGAAGCCCTCCATACATTTACAATCCCCATAATACGGGAAATTTTCCAAGACATGACTACTGAAGATTACATAAAGGCCCTGACCTATGATATTAGCCCTACTGGTAATGAGGAGGAAGAGCAACAAGGGGGAGAAGGAGAAGAAACTGGTGGTTTAGAAGAACAAGAAGGGAAGAAGGAAGAAACCAAGATAAAGGAGGAGAAAGCTGAAGAAACAGAGCAGGGAGAAACAGAGACAGAGAAAGAGACAGAAGGAGGAGAAAAAAGGGTAGAAAAGACATAAGTGTCCCCTGAGACCCTAGAAAGAGAGGCAACAACTTCTCTCATTGCCCTCAGCACACGAATTAAGCCAAAACAAAAGAGGAAGAGGCAAACCTCAATGTATTTCAGGGCTAGGAAGAGCACAAGGATCAAAACAGGGAAACCCCAGCCTTCTTCTAAAGTGCCAATTGTTATTGAAGATTCACTCTCTGCCCAAGGAAAAGAATCCCCTTCCAAGGCACCTATCAGTTATGAAAATGGGACTCCTAGATCTCTCACATGGCAAGAAAAAGTAGAACTACAGGACTCGAAATCAGTTCTACATGAGGCATAGATTGTTCTACAAAGACTCTATCAAAACTACAAGAGACCAAAAAACTTGAAAAAAGGGTAGAAGGACAGCCACAGGGAAAGGAGGAAGCAACAGAGGCACAAGAACCTGACCCCTAGCCTAGTCTTGGCTCTTACTACAATATTCTTGAGGGGGGAAGAATCATTCCACAAGAATTTACAATTCCACTATTCTTTGAATTGGAGAAAGAAAGAATAAGGACCCATAGGTGGATGAAAATAGCTAAATCCAAAGGAGTTGAGGATGTTGGCCATATGGAAAATAAACTAAAAGAAATGGACAGAGAGTTCAGTGTTGTCAGACATAGAGAAGGAATTGCAAGAAGTCAACTGGAAACCGAAAATGAATTGCTATGAAGGTAGCTAAGGAGAAAGAAACCTCGCTGGCATGCATTGCTAGTTTATCCATGGATGCATTGTAGTGTAGAACACCAAAAAAATCCTATGGCTTATACCTCAAGGACCACTGGTTATAATTTTAGATTAAGACTTTGACACAAAGAGGCAGAATGCCTTTTCAAGATTACTGACAGTTTATGGACCTGTGTGACCAAAGCACAACAGAAGATAAGGCAAAAATGGCAGAATTCTACCTGCATAATATGGCCCTCAAAGACATGAATGTGTGGGACCCCAATGCTAGGCCAGGGGACCTAAAACTAATGGCCATGGCATCATGGATGAACCATGAAGAGTTAAGGGCAACGGAAGTATAAAAAATGATGATAAGAGAGCAGAATGAGCCATTAATGATCATAGCTAAGCCATCAGATCCCATGGCTCTCATCAGCACACACTAGTTGCTTGCCAATAATCCTCAAATTGCCCCTAGATATATAAGTGATCAAGCACAGGCAATTGTACATTTTGAGGACATGGAAAGGTTACTTGAGGATGACTGTGTGCATGCATGTATGAGGAGATGGAACACCTTACCACACAGTCTGAAGATTAGGCAATATCATTCCCCAATGAGGATGAAGGAGGCACTAAGGAGAGTGCCAATGTACAAGCACTCAATGCAGAGGCTACAGGTCAATTGGATTGGCCTCAAACTAAGTCCACCACCATTGCTGTTAGGAAAGCTAGAAGGAAAAACAAAAGAAGAAGAGCAGAGGTAGTGGGACGAGATAGACAGAAAAGCAGGCTTCTATGACAAGGAAGAGGAAACAACATCAGAAGCTTGGGATGCTAGAGAGGCCACCAGTGCCATAAAAGATGAGGAGATGGACTAAGTTGCTTATAGGATGAGCAACACCTTCAGTAGGGGGTGATGATGGGCCCCATAAATGGGTAATTATATGGGCTAATTTTTCCTCCTAATATAGCTAAATCAACCATTCTCTTATCTTATTGAATGTTTTTTGATTGTATTTATGCTTATGGAGTGAGTTGAGTTAGTTATGATGCCATGTGGTCTAATTTGTGTTTAATGCAGATTTTTGTTGAATTTTGAGGACAAAGTCAAAGATTCAATGGACAATTGGCAGCAATAAATCAAAGTGGACAAAGGAGAGGATTTATAGGATGGAATCCCCCTTATTTATTACTCCCTACTTCCAATCCCCCTTCATGCAGCTCAGAGTACAAACAACCAAATCAATGCACTAGGAGGCAGCTGAGCAAGTGGAGGATAATTGATGTTTATCTCGAGTTTTGGGAACCAAGCCTCCCTGGTTTTAAGGAAGCTGCTAGGAGCTTCAGTTGTATAAGTAGAGAGGCCTAGGGCTTCAATAGGGTAAGAATTTTTGTTGAATGTTTGCTGCAGTATTGCTTATGTAACTCTGCTCAACTTCGATCTTATTATTTTGACAATTCATGTAATCTTGTTATTGTTTTGAGAATAAAGATGGAATCCTTTTTGAGTTATCACTGAGTTACCTCAGAGGGCTGAAACTCTTGGGTTAGGGCCGAATCCAAGTAGCCAAGCTCCTCTTTTCTTGTATTTGTATGTTTCATTTCAGTTTGTAGTTTAGGTTGTTATTAGATATATTTCTTTTATGGTTAAGCATAGGTTGTTTTTGATGATTCAGTAGTTTGCTTCCATTTTTGTTTTCAATAGTAGGTTAAACAGTGATAAAGAAAAGATCCAAAAGGCTAGCAGTAGTGTCTTGGCCTCTATTCCTCCCTTTGGGACAGTGATCTGAGACAAAGACCCTCTCGCTGCCCCAAAAACATAGATTTTCCTCCTTCATAGGAATTCTAGTGTTTGCAGCTTTCTAATTGGTTCATAGTTTAGTTTTGTTTGCTTTAGAACTTCTTCATCATGCTCATTTCCTTATTTGCAACAGTCTTCTTTCATGCAATGGTTATCAGCGTTTTCTTCCATAGATCATAGTTTACTTTGACGCAAAAACTCTGTTTTTTTAGATGCACTTATTTCCTTGCTTGCTTAATCTCATTGGTTGACTGTCAGTTGTTTATGTAGCAGATATCTTCTAGCAGTAGTCCAACCTATCAACCACTCCATCCTCCATCTAATCCATGCCCTACAGGTCACCCAAGTCTCCCCTCAATTCTGCCTTAGTTTCCTGCATTTTCCATAGAATTTCCTCTCTCTCCTTGAGCAAATCCAATCATCTTTCTCTCTCCTAATGATTCTTGGTAGACCCTAGGTACCCTAACACTTCATTCCAACCTTCATCTTCCTTCTCCACCCATCCTCACACCTTCAAAATAGTGAAAACTGCTCTCGGCCTCCTCCTATAGGCCTCTTGTAGAACATTGTTTTTCCTCCTGTAGATTTCTTGTGTCCTTCTGTAGATTTTCCTGTAGGCTTCCTTTCGAAGGCTGAGCTTGGGAAAAGCCTGCAGAAGGCTACCTGAGGCCTCCTAGGACCCATCACACCATCCTACATCCTTTGAAGTCCCAAAACCGCCATCCATCGCCACCTATTCACTGCCACATCCACAAACAAATAAATTGCATGCATAACAAATTCACATAAAAATCAAAAAAGATGTTTTTTGCTCATTTACTTTCAGAAATAGCTTAGGTATATATTATTTACTTCCTTGAGTAGATAATGGCTTTATTTTCATGGTTTTCATACTGTTTTCTACAAAAGTAGGATTAGTAGTTGACTAAGATTTCCTTGGTTTGCTTTACATTTCAGTCTTCCTTTCTACAAGTAGAATAGCATCACTAGAGTAATCTCTTTTCCCTTCCATCACATATAAAGCTTCTTCTAGAATCCATAGAAGTTGGCTTGAGCTCCTAGTGATCTTGTGTCGGCTGACCAAGTGATAATTTGCAGTAAGAACTAGTACTTGTGCATACAACACCGTCTCTTCCAAGTTTGTTACGAACTACCTGGTTAATAAGAGTAAAGTAGGCAACCCAAGAGTTGTAGCATTATTGCTGCAATACTGGTGCTCACCAACAACGCCACCAGGATAGATGCTAGAATCAACAATTATATTAACTTCATTTTATTAAACTTTCTTTTTAGGAAAATTTTGGAATGTGTGTTAATATCTATTAGTATATTATTTTTATATGTCGAAAATGTTGATAATTTTTTTAAAAGTAGATAAAAGGGATCATGTTGTGAGACTGAATCAGGTATATCATCTATATTATTATTTTTAGATGATTAGTGAGTATAACAAATGGTAACTATGTATTTCAATACATAGATAGATTAGATAACTAGCAAATATAACGAATGGTAACTATGTATTTCAATAAATAGAATTACATCCATAGAATGACAAGTAGTTTAATCATTAAAAATAGGGTATTAATTTTGTAGCATGAAGCAAGTATATTTTCACAATATCAAATGAAAGTAAAGCTAAGTATGGATGGTTGTCCAATTAATTCAAGAGCTTTCCATTTAGAAAAAGATACTTCATAAGTTGTTGAAGACATAAGAGTGGTTTGCAAATGAGGATATGTAGCTTGGTATGGTCCAAAAAGATACCTTGTAAGTTGCTAAAGACATAAGAGTGGTCTGCAAATGAGGATATGTGGCTTGGTGTGGTCCAACAATGGACTCCGAGAAATTCCTGATTTGGGAATTTAGGGCTGGATCTCAGGTATTCAACTTGGAAACTACATAATTTCATGAGGTATGGTCTACAAGTTTTCAAAATTATTAGAGATATTATGAATACTCAAATAAATGAAAAAATATCAAGACATGTACTCATTAAGAGGAGGCCAGGAGGTGAGGGGTGTTGGAAATATTAAATACTACTTGTCTTGCACTCAATACGAAATATTATAATATATTGGTTAGGAGGTTGTTAATTAGCTCTAGGTTTAGGTGTGGTTGAGATATTTTCCCAATTAAATGGATTATTGCTAAGATATTCAATATATCTTAAAGACTAACTTGTATAAATATGCGATATTATAATTATAATAAATCACTTGTAATAGAATTTACCGTGTGCAATAATTCTATTTGGCAATTAGTTTCACCACTTTAAATATTGATATATCAACTAAAAATAAATATTTATTTTTCAATTTTATTAAAAAAACTATTTTGAAACATTTTATTGGACCATAGGTTGAAGGTCTTATTGCAGTATTTTCACAATATAATGCTAGGTAAATAACTATTTCATAAATTTTCTATCATACAACGCCATGTATATACTGTCATAATTTATGATACAATTACAATACTCATGCCATGATTTTTATTTTTAGATATGTGTAAAGACTTTTTATTATTAAGCATTACAAAAAAACCTCGCAAATTTAAAATTCTTAAAAATATAAGTTTAAAAAACCATCATTTATTGATGTTTTATGGGGTTATTAAACCTTGCCATCTACAAAAGTTATTGAAACTCTCAACCATTAATTGCAATTCAATAATTCCTCATTGTTTTGTAATCATGTCCCTGAACATTTCTACGATTTCAATTTTTAAATGTGTAATAAACTTTATGGAATAAAACAGAGTTTTCCCCAAAGTTCAATAGCATAATGTGGTTCCACTTTGAAAATGTGATATACACACTTGATTATCCAAGAGTTTCCTCGTAAGTATGCGCATATCAATCCATCCTAGCCCAATAAGTGCTAAGATTTGTATGAATAAAAATGATACCATGGAATGGGAAATGGTGAAAACTAGCATTATCAACTTCTCACACTTGGTTGTGTGGCTTTACACGTGTCATGAGGAATTGTAGTTTTCTAACCATGCCTACATCTATACAGGCCAGAAACTAAGTAAGATATCTTGTTTGAGAATATAATTTCTAATAAACTTTCTATGTCATGATTAACACATAATCATTTTAAATTTCAACAAAAATTCAAATCTGGTTGATTGCACATGATAATTTTATATATAAATTTTTTGGAACGTAAATTTTAATTTCGAATTAAACTTCCCTATGACTTTTAGAAAAAAAAGTTATTGTAACTTGAATTACTTTACACATAATAATTTATATATAATTTTTTGGAACATAATTTTTAATTTCAATAACAAGAATTAAATTTCCCTATAATTTTTTTATTGTGAATTAAACTTCCCTATAATGAGACTCTATGATACATTCAAATTGTGTGTGAGATTGATTTAATAGAAAAGTCTAAGTAAATAGTCGTACTTTCCTATCTTGTTTTCTTATTTTGGTATCATAGTGATTTCGTGTTAGATTTATGTGACTCAATGGTCGATGTTGTATTTTTGGAAACTATAGTGTTTGACCAGTTGTAAAAAGTATTTATTTTAATTGGAATAAATATTTCTTGCCCCTATATTACCAAAGATTGTGATGAGAACATGCTCCTTCCTATTGAAGGGCCCCAAATTTAATGAGAACTCACATTTTATCCCTACAAAAAAAATTTCGTTCTTATTAGCCAGTGAAGAGGAAGTAGTGAAATCTGAGTATCAATTGCGCTAATCAGTAGGGTTTCTCTTATGTCCAAAATGAACTTATTTAGAAATGACATCAAGATACAAGAAATGATTCTAAGAACCAACATCCCAAAAGTTACGATGAGGGTGCTTGGATCCTTTGCTGTAGGCACTATGAGAGCCACCTCCTCAATCAGAGACTATTCATTGGATCATATTGGTCAATGGCAAAGGGAGAAACTAAGGCGATTATGGGCCGATCCTGAGTAATAGAATTACCTTATAATTATCTCAATCTTCAATAGAATTGTGGGGTAGTGATATTCTTTGTTGGAAAAAATACTGGGAGGGAGGGGTCGGGGAGTATTTTCAAATTATTAAACTTTTCAATTTCATATCCAGATTTATGTATGCGGATTTGCTGAAGGGAACATGTGTGTATACACAACTGTTATTAAGACAACTAGCGTACATTCATTAAACTTATTTTTCAGTTAATTCATCTTTCGTTTATCTTAAGATAGTGCATGAGTGCTTCATTGAACATTATATAAATAGTAACCATGTGCAGTAATAGCAAAATAAACCATCACACATAATAAATACACATGAACACCAGGAATTAAGGCAGAAACCCAATGTGGGACAAAACCACATGTTTTTGTTGTCTTTGTTTTCTTTTTAATATAAAGATAAGTTTTTACAATCATGTACTAGCATAGACTCATACCAGTATGCAAGCACCCACCTGCAAAAGGCTACAACCTGCACTCGCTCTTTAGGTCCTACTAGAAGGGAGCACCAACCCTTTGATCTCGTTTAATTGCACCCACCGGATGGGAGCTCCAACCCCATGATCAGATTACCAACTACCATTCGAAGGAAGCTTCAACACCCTCATTGAAGGCTCCAACCCTCAACACTTTTGGGGACTGCGTTTCATAAATTTTCATACTGGATCCACATGGTACAACATATCACAACTTGTAGGCCATGTTTCATCATATTTTTAGACTTGACCCACTTCCAACATTTAAGCTCAAAACCAATCACCAAAACATAAAATTATCTCTGTAAATCAATCATCAATCTTTTACAAAACTGAACTAATCAATCACTGAATCAACTGAATCAACCAAAACTCAATCAATCAATTGAAACTCAAACTTAAACAACTAGAACAGTCAGAGCACTGTAACTAGAATTCTAATCAACATACTGCAAATCACAGAAACCAGATTTTGCTACTGCAAACCCTAATCAACCATATGTCAAAATATATACGCTACTCTATAGTAGCAAACCCGTGAGTGTATGCACTTTCCATAAAGCATACTCGTGTATAGATATTAAATCCCAGATATATGAAAACTAAGACACTATCATTGTGAAATAATTATTGAATCATACACAGATTCACTGCACCATTCTGAAACAACTGCAGAACCTTCATTGATATTCATTCACAAACAACAAGTATCCTTCAATCAATGAATTCATCTTTTAAACATTATTGTTAAGCCCATATCATCAAGAAGACTTCATTGACAGAAAACAGAAACACATCAAGACTAATTAAACTGATCAAACGTCCTTTTCATCAAAATCCTACATTATGTACGGGTTTTCCTCAAAGAAAACACGCATATACGCGACTTACCAGTTCACACTCGCATGTGTACACACCTTTTAGGCTATAAAACGCGTGTACATATAAGCAATTTCTGATTTAGACCGTCACTGCAACATAGAACTTCAGACATACCCAATCTCAGCATACACAAAAAAAATCATTCGTGAAGACACTATCAACACTGATAAAATCAAATCAGAAACCAGATTACCATCTTAGATATATTAGATTTGGTCCATCATCAATTCTCGGGTGCATACTTAGTTTTCGATCAACCGAAACATAAACAACCAATTACATGCATATTTGCTTTAGATCTAACTATTCATAAGATATTCATCACTTGTACACTCTGTCACTTTGAGCTTCATCTCCTCATATAACTTAACGCTTATCCAATACCACAGGTCAAATCCATACTCCAGCTAATGTTTTTCTTAGACAGGATCAAAACATTCCTTACTAAGCCCAATACCATAGGGCAATACCATGGTAAGGATCCTTGGTATTTAGAATACCATGGTAAGGAAACTATATGTGCCTTAGTTTCCTCATACTTGCGGGTGTACGTGGCTTTTATTAATAGAACCCGTGTATACTTCTTGCAATTTCAACTTTGTCACTCTTTTGACTCTTAATTTCTATTTCTTTATCAAAACACTCTGTCACATTTGTAAACATATCATGTTGACATCTGTATCAAGTAGGTTTCCATAAGAGGAAAACTCATCAAGTAGGTTGTCATCAAGGACAAATCATCAGGTAGGTTGTTGTCAAGGACAACACATAATTCATAATGCCAACAATCTCCTCCTTTGGACTTGATGGAAACCACTTTGGTGTTTGGTCAACACAACTTGTAGATACCTGTAAAACACATCAAGTGAAGCACTTAGTTTTCCAAACACTGACCATGCTCCCTCTAAGCATATGCTTAAATTTCTGAAGGATGTACAGTGAAGTACATGACTCTATGACTCATATGACTTCTTATATCACCAAGGACTCAAACTTACATCAATCACCCAATCACAGTGGGGTCACATTTTTGACATCATTATTACATCAACTTCCCAATCATAGTGAAGTTACAAATTACATCACATGTCCAAAAGGACTTGACCACAATAGTCCATATATGACTGAAATTTTACAACGATTACATCATAGGTCTTTACATGACATTTACATAAAATGATATATATGACATTTATAACCAAGACAAAAGACCTCAATAAGTTCATGATAGTCATCAGTGACTATCATACATATTACACCATAAGCATCTGTCATTAGCAATAAGAACAACAACCTGTACATGTCCATCAATTCGCAAGATAAGACAATGTATCTTCAATATCATCAACTTGTGACCAGGTATGCAACAACATAAGTGAGGACCAATCATATCAACATAAAGTAATATAGGGCAATCTAGCATCATTATTCATCATCATAAAAAATACCATGTTTCCAAGTATCATCCACCAAACGTAGTGGTAGCATATCAGCAACCATGTCTTAGCAAAATCATTCTTCATACAAAGAAAAATTATTATACCAACACCACTTCATCAAGAACATATTTCACCAATATGCAACCAAGTAGATATCATAATCAAGAACTTCAAGAACATCACCTATTGATAACCCTCATTACGTATCAAGCAAACATAATGCCAACAATGCATTATTAGAAGCATAGTAAATGCTCCCCCTAAACCTGTGCCAATTTTTCACTGTCAGATCTTATCATATCATTTCATATATTAGTAAGAATCATTAAGGTATCTGTTGGGTTGTGTTATATTCCTTCCACATAGTTAACAGGGGGTTTGAGGGGTACCTGTAACCCCACATTATGGGGTTCGGGGCAGCGCCCCGGAAAATTTTGGTTTTGGACCCTATGTTAGGTTGGGCGGACCCACCTATGGTTTTGTGCATGATTTTCGCACATGTTTTTTGGACGCGATGGTTTTCGGTCCATGGTATTGGATCAATGTTTTTTTGGTCCATGGTATTGGAGTGATGGTTTTTCAGTCCATGGTATTGGATGCTTCGACATGTATAAATATGTATTGTAACATTGAAAGGAACATAATGAAAAATCAAGCTGGTAGTCGCGGTTTTGAGATCCAGTGGGAAATCTCTGTGTATATGTGTTTTATGTGTTATGCTCTCGCATTTTTATTTTTCCTATGATTTAGAATTCGTATGCAGGTAATTTCTGTATGGGGTTAACACCTACAGTATCTTCAACAACCAATCATCCATCAAGTCCTCAAAAACTTATGCAACCCAAAAGTAGTTTCAAATAGCATCAACACATTGTAACCATCAACCGTTAGAATCATGAAAGAAAAATAATAATTATTTGAAGTCTATCAGAGCATTTTCCTTAGTCGGTCCCACAGTTTCCTCATCATACCAAGATATATGTGACTGTTCAGTTCAGAACTCGTGTATACATGTGACTTGTCTTCATAGGATCTACATACAAAAAGTGAAATACATAATTTCACAGCTTCAGCTCCCCCTGAGTTTGTTCTATTTGTCCATGTTTACTGTTACTACACCAAAGGCACTGTCAGAAGTATAAGAAGCATGGAAATAAAAAAAACCATGGGAATCATCATCAAGACAAAACATGTATTACTCCCCCTGTGATTACACATCATTAATTTTGAGGACCTGATAATTATCTTATGTTTTCATTAGGTCAAGTACCTCTCACCACTTCTGCAGTCATTGTTTATAAGTATTCATTTAAGAATAATGGACTGTAATAGTCACCATCTTCTTTTACTCCAAGTCTAAATCTTTTCATATCTATGAGAATTTCATTCTTCAAATACATATAATTTGTCTAGATTTCTATATCCTCTTGCTATGAGTTTTCCAGTTAATTCATTCATAACCTTGCACTTGGTTGATGTAAACACAATTATATTTCCCTTATCTTCCATTTGACCTACACTTGGAATATTTTTCTTTAGCTCTTGAACTAATAAAGCATCAACTTCTCCTCTAGTTTTACTAATTCTGGCTTTACCTTGTCCTAGAAATTTTGCTGGAACATTAGTCCCAAGAATAACATTACCATGTTGGTTCTTCCTGAGAGACTCCATTTTACTCTTATCTTGAGTCATGTGATGAGAACATCCTGTGAGGATCCCTCCTGGAGTCCTTTAATTAAAAACTAAATTTATTTAATTTAAACACAATAAGAAAGGAAATAACTTATTTATAACTCAACATTTATTTGATGACAATATACCATTAAAATTTCTTTACCACATATTAAATAAGTAAGAATTTCATTGCAACCATTTACATAAATAATCAATAAATGGAAGAATACATGTTCCAATAGCTTGGTTAAAATGCTCTTGACTCTGTTGGGATGCTCCTCTTGACTACCTGGCTGAATTTACCTCCCAGCCAACTAGGAATAATTTCCTAACCCAAGGAACCTCGACAGGTTCCCTAGCCCTCCGAGCCCAAGTCTAACCAGATGTAGTGTGTCCAAGTTAAACAAACACTCTGCAGATCCAAGTTTGTATTCCCTCATTTATCTCTCCATTCTCTTTTTCCACATTCCTTCCCAAAACAAAATCCTCCAAACTAAAGCCAAGACCAAACATTCCCCCCTCTCCTCTCATCATCCTTTCGCTTTTATGTCTCTTCCTCCCATCCACCTCAACCACCTATCATTAATGTCATGACTACCCCCTCATCATTTCATTTAGTATCTTTCAATTTTCTTACCATATCTTGTTCAAAGTAGATTTGAGAAAAAAAATTGGGAATAAAATATGGATATTTAATTTAGAATTAAACTAGAGAGAACCATATCTTCTCCCAAGTAGATTTGAAAAGACACCTTGGGATATGGATATTTAATTTAGATCAAATTGGAGGAGATCATATCCTATCCAAAATTAAATTTGAGAAAACAAGTTGAGAATTGAATAATAACAATAATAAAATTTATATCAGTAAAATAAAATTACAGTTTCACAAATGTAGGTATATTACCAATATTTCTTGATAATTATAATCAATATTTTCAGGTAAATTAAACACTAATAAAAATTAGCATGATAATATTAAGTAGGGCATTACATGTCCACTATCCATGTAGCGTTCATCTTCATATTCAAATGAGCATAAAAGACACCTCGGGATATGGATATTTAATTTAGAATAAATTGGAGGAGACCATATCATATCCAAAAGTAAATTTGAGAAAACAAGTTGAGAATTGAATAATAACAATAATAAAATTTATATCAGTAAAATAAAATTACAGTTTCAAAAATGTAGGTATATACTAATATTTCTTGATAATTATAAGTCAACATTTTTAGGTAAATTAAACACTAATAAAAATTAACATGATATGATTAAGTAGGGCATTACACATCCACTATCTATGTAGAATTCATCATCATATTCAAATCAGCATATAGCAAGATCACACCTTATTTGTTCTTCTTTTTATTTCTTATTCATATGAACTTGCATATTCAAAAGAACTTTCTTTTTAGCAAGATAGGACAGAATGTTAATAAAAAATTTACTGATGATTTTTACTTATAACATTGAATTTATCTTAGATAAGTTAACTTTTTCAAAGGAAAAGGATCAAGGAAAGTAAGAAACTCAAGGATGGGTTGAAGATCAAAGTAAGAAACTCAAGGAAAGTAAGAAGATCAAGGATGGATCGAAGATCAAATTAAGATCAAGGAAAATAAGAAAATCAAGGATGGATCAAAGATCAAAGTAGGAAGATCAAGGGAAGTAAGAAAATAAAGGATTGAAGATCAACGTAAGAAACTCAAGGAAAGTAAGAATATCAAGGATGGATTGAATTTTTTCGATCCAACCTTGATCTTCTTACTTTCCTTGAGTTTCTTACTTTGATCTTCGATCCTTGATTTTATTACTTCCCTTGATCTTCTTACTTTGATATTTGATCCATCCTTGATATGCTTACTTTTCTTGAGTTTCTTACTTTGATCTTCGATCCATCCCTGAGTTTCTTACTTTCCTTGATCTTTTTCCTTTGAAAAAGTTAACTTATCTAAGATAAATTCAATGTTACAAGTAAAAATCGTCAGTAAATTTTTTATTAACATTCTGCTCTATCTTGCTAAAAAGAAAGTTCTTAAGCGTCATTTATGCCCTATTAGAGCATGTTTTTGAGCATTTCCTTAAGCGTCATTTATTCCCTATCCATATACTTGTTCCTGTATTCTTTTTCTACATGCCCAAACTTTTTACAAGCATAACATCTTATATATTTCATATTCCTTCTATTGCAAGCAATGGCTTCGTGACCAAACATATTGGAAGCAAAACGATATCCCCTGAAGTACCTGGAAGTTGATGATCTTTCTATGAGTAGCTTGAAACATTAAACTTTTGTAACTCGCTGCAACATGTCCATAATTATGACATATAGAACATTCAACATTATTGATTAGAGGATAAAATCGATTAACACTTCTATAGTTAGAAGTAAATGATTTCCTTTGAAAAATTCCTTTCATTGGTTGTTGATGAGGTTGACTTCTTATCTTTTTGTTGAGAATTTTAGACTTTTCATTAGAATTCTTTGCCTCAGCTAGGGAACTAGATTCTCCTTCAACAGTTTCCTAAAGCCCAGGATCGGATTTGATGGCAGGAGGCCTTTGACTACTAAGAGTATTATCCAAAATCTTGGTAATATCTTGAAATCGTAAATATTTATCTTTTCTTCTAATTTACCTCAACCTTACACTGTTTTTCCTGTTTCTTCATTTCTATCTTTCTTCCTTCCTCCATTTGTTGTTTTAATTTGAGAATCTCTTCTTTCAGCCCATGGCCCCATTTTCTTGTTCTTCAAATGCTTGAAGTAGTTCTTCATTCCACTTTTTTTATTTCACTGGATCTTCTCTTAGAGACATGACCTCAGCTTCAAGGCTTTCCCAATATTAGTTAGATACCATACCAGCACGATCCTGGCTATCATAACCTTGCAACTTATCGTTAAGATTAACAATCCTTTTCAAAGCAAAATAAAGTTTTGTTCTAAGATCAAAAAATTCTTCTACCTTGTCTTCTTTTGAATAAACAACTCCATTTGTCATTTTGGACACAATGTTAGATATAGGATCACCTGAGAAATATACCTTCAGGAATTCTTTAGGTATTGTTTGTGGCTTATCCCACACTTGCTTTGTAGTAGTGTAATGCATAAATTTATTCAATATTGAATCAGATATGCTACAAAAGATGTTACTCAAAGCCTTACTGTTATGTTGCACTTCCTTGTCTGATGGAAGAAACTTGGTGTAACTATTGCACACTAAATGCTAGACATCGAGAATCATTACATTATACTTCACCTTTCCTTTCCATTGTTGATAATTATCTTTGTTTAGCATAGGCACATCTACATTGTTCATTGATTCTTACTTGCCTTGATTTGTTGCTTCAAGAGGCATCAATTTTTAATATGTTTTCTCTTTAGAGTGATTACTTTCACTTTTACCCATAAGTGCAAGCTTAGTGGTTTCACTACCATCATCACTATCATTGTTGCATAGACAAGAAAATGGACCAGAGTTTGAACAAAAACCCATACGTGATTATGCTTCACCGTCTTTATTCTTTATCAATAGAAAGCGGGTTGCTCCCAAACTTGAATATTTGCTGACATCTATAATTATTACTGCATCAAATATATTCTTGTCAAAGTTTTGAATAAAAGTACCATTTTTCTTCTAGGCCATCAAAATAATTATTACTTTTATCTTCAAATGCCATAAGTAAGTGACAACCTTGATCAAACTCACCTTCTTCACCATTTGAAAGACCATCATTGTCTTCATGTGTATAAAAACTTCTCTTGTTTTCAAACCTCTTCCTATTTTTTTTTGCAATGTCTTTTCTGTTCTCCAAATTTTCTTTATAGGGACACTTAATAACATAATGACCAAATCTACCACAAGCAAAACATTTGAAAGGAAGCTTACCTCTCAACATTCCTATACCCACTAGGAGTTTCTTTACGAAGTGTTCCTCCTCTTTTGTTGATGACATTGAAGTTTCCATTGAAGCATTCAATGTTATGGTTAATCCAACAATTCAATTTGATGAAGATTTGTTACCTCATGATGAATGGTTGAAAATGATGCAACAAAAACATCATATTTACATGATGTTATTCCTTGAGAAAAACCCACTTGAGTCTAAAAATCAAGTGGAAGACAACTTGTTTGCAGTAGCACATGTTAGTAAAGAAGTAAAAGAGACAGAAATAGAGGCAGAGGCAAAGAAGGAATCCCACAAAGAGAAAAATTAGACATAGGAAGAAGCAAAGAAGGAAGCTCGCAAAGAGAGAAATCAAACACAGGTAAAGGCAGAGAAGGAAGCCCAACATGAGAAATCTCTTACTATAGTGCAAAAGGAACAAAACCAATGTGATTTTTCATATGTTTTTACACTTACCATTGATTTCCAATATGCACGTAAACACGATAATTATGAAGAAGAATTAAGTTTCCTTGAAACATGGCTTACAACACCATGTCTTGATGAAGTCTCCATAGAGGTTGTAGCAATGAACCTTGAAGACAACTTGGATGATAAAAAAACTAATGAAATTTTTAGGTATTGGTATCCTGAAGAAATATTTTTTTATTATAAACTTATGTTGCAGCAAATAGATGATGAAGATCACACAACAAAATATAATACGTCGCAGCAGCCACATACAAGCCGATTTTTGAAAAATTCCATGACATTCTTAGACAACCTTGAACGATGGAAGACCTGCACCAGCGAATGAAGAAACTAAGGTTTGAAGGATACAACAAGAATAAAAAGGTGAAACAATTTAGAGGCTACAACATCTGGAAGAAGAGAAGAAGAAAGTATTTTTTTTTTTTTTTTTTTTTTTTTAATTGTAAGTCTAGCGGAGACATAGACGAGCACGTACCTTAATTAAATTTTTTGTGGTTGAAATTAAGGGGGAGTGTTGGAGAATCTAATTCCAACCACCTGTTAGGTGTTAAAGTTGTCCATCCAAGTGTCCTACTTGAGTTTCAGTTAGCTTAGTTTAGTTCAGTCTCACTACTGTCATTTATGGTTGATGTTCCCAATGTAATCTTATTTACCGTATTCGTAACATTGAGAAGAGCAATTTTCTTCTCCATGGTTTTAATTTTTTGTCAAATTAGAATAAGCCTTCCATGTTTCTTTAATCTCTTGATCTTCATAAATAAAGCAGACAAATTACAATAGTATTGTTTACTATGATATGATTTGAAACACCAACATGTTTAGAGTAACGAGAAAAGTGATTGGATTGAGAGGAGCTTCTGGCATAGTTAACCTTTTGGGACCCTACCAATGCTGAGAACTTATTCTCTTTTAGTTTAGACAACTAGATCTTGGAAAGTATTTCATACTATTTTGTTTATTCACCTTTTTAGGTTTCGATATTCTTTGCTAGCAATTCAAGAAAATTATTGTTGTGATTATTGTATCATTGGGGGGTGATTCTAATACAATAAAGGAGGTGGCTTAGTTAGAATTCCCAGCCAAGAAAAAAATGGGCAACCTCGTGAATTATTGTTGTGATTATTCTATCATTGGGGGGTGATTCTAATACAATAAAGGAGGTGGCTTAGTTAGAATTCCCAGCCAAGAAAAAAATGGGCAACCTCGTGAATGGATGGTATTTCAATTATATCAAAATAGTCAATGGGAGCAACAAGAGATAGGGCCCGAGATACGTAGCTTGCTAGTTTGGATTGTTTCTTGACTCCATAACAAGGAAGATTTTAAATACTTGAATATTCTTTGGCAGCTTCCAATCAAATGGTCCCTGTCTTTTGTTTAAAAATCGAAACTCAAATCTGTTAAATAAGCCTTCAATAATTGGTCGTCATCAATATCTATTTCTGCAATAAAGAGTGATTGAGTTATCCATTGTAATCGGTGGCCATACAAAAAAAATTGAAGAGGAAGAAGAAATAAAAAGGCTTCTCCTAAACAAGAGAGAAAACAACCAAAAGTTGCACATAGACTTCAAAAATCATGAGAAGGACTCGTGATTAATCATTAAAAACCTTATGGCTTAGATTGGGAGAGTGAAAAATCGAAACACCTTTTATCATAAGCAAACCGAAGTAAGAGGTAGTAAGTAGTGTAATAATTTCAATGTTCAAAACTTTAAAAAGAGATTGCAAAAAAATTGGAGAGGAAATCTTTTTCATGTTATCTAAGGGTTATAATTAGATAACTAATTGGTTTGCGAAGGAGGTATAATTTTTGAAATAAGGAATTCAACCCACAGGTTTGGGAATAAAGTACAATGGCATTCACATTCTATTCATCAATCAAATGTTGTTAATCAACATCGAGCCAAAAATAAAAAAGGTTTTCCCAAACCCATGTCTGATTAATGAATTCATTAAGTGAATATCAACTCCATTTGACAAATCAAATCCTACTCGACTTTCCTCCAGCACATGAATCATATTTGGATTGATTGACGTACCAGGCTTTCATTTAATCAACCCAACATCACAATGACTCCAAAAGGTGGAATGTCTTGGATGAATGTGAGGAGTTTGTTCCACGTCACCCATGTGTGTCACCCATAATTGTTTAAGTAATCGTTATTTTGTTGCTTTCACATGCAAATTTTGTCCATCTGGATTGGGGCAAGCCTGGTCGGACCTTCTTTGCAGCACCCAATATCCACTTGTGCTCATCCTTTGGCTCAGACCATGACCTTCAGGTTTCCTCACCTCTCTTGTGCTCTTCCCTTTTTACGTTAATCACTAGGGTTTTTAATTCTATTTCGAATTTAGGGTTTATCATCTCTCCTCTGCTCTTTCCTCTCCCACATTTGGTTTGAAGCCATAAGTGAGTTCCTTTTTTGGTTTTCTCTTTGCAGAAAAATTGAATGTTATAGCATTCTATTGTTGGATTCACATATCCCTCAACAATCCAAAGGCCACAATTACTAGGCTTTAATGGGATATATGAAAAAGATTCAGACATGCACAACTATACCCTAACTAAGTTCAAAATGAAAGTGCCCATAATTTAGTAAATAAATTTTGGTTTGGATCTGTAACTAACTTTGTTTTAAAGTACAATTAGTTGGAAGAGTCTATGTAAGAATGTATACAAGTAAATATTTCAAGAAACTCAACCCCTGGATGGATTCCTTTTTGTCAAAAAAGAGTAGACATGTCTATCCAAAATGTTGTTTTGATCTTCATAAGTTTTGTTCGAAAAAAATTACCATGGCATACAATCTAGTTGAGGCCCTTTCTTAGTATTAAAAACAAATCATTAAATTTAATATATTATTTAAATAAATATTTAAAAAGATGAAAATAATTGTGCGAACTAGCATATGAAATTGTTGTAGTACAAATGGCAAACATTTTGGATGGAATTGAGGGGGAAAGTGGGAAGTCCAGAGAGAGAAATAAGTTGTCAGGAATTAATTAAAGTACTATATTTTGAATATATATATATATATAAGCGAAGTGTATAATTTTTTATATACCCATATAACGAGAACAAGAAAAAGAATTCACTGGTTTGTTTTAAATGGTGTTCTCGTACCCATATAACGAGAACAAGAAAAAGAATTCACTGGTTTGTTTTAAATGGTGTTCTCGAAGGCGTTTGCAGCTTCTTTTTCTTTTTTCTTTTTCTTTTTTCTTTTTTTCTTTTTCTTTTTTTTTTTTTTTAATTTACAAGCAATAATTATCTATAATACTACATATATAGATATGGTGAATTCTAGACATTATATATATGTTTCTATGTCATGTGTAGTTGGCATGTGCCTAGGCATTAGTCTAGAAGCTGTTGATTCCTATGTAATGACTTAGAGCCATGATCTAGAATTGTAGTCAATGTGTTGTGTTATGTCCTATATATATGTAACTATTATGATGAATAATATCAAATTGTGTGATTTTTATTGTGTGCTCAATCTCTCTTTGCTCTCTTCTATTTTTCTAATATGGTATAGAACCTCTTTTGGCTTGATTCCCTTACTAGAAAGCTAGGAAAATGTGAGAGATCTTTGAGTTTATTACTATGTAAATAGATTAGGGTATGAGAATTTATTGTATGGAGATTTGTTTTGGAGAGTTAATTTATGTTTTGATTTTATTTCTCTCTTTAGATTTGCGTGATGTAAATAAGAATTTGGGCATTCTATTTCAAAAGAAAGAAGGTAACCACATTGTCATTGTAGCCATAGGAAAAAGATCATGTGGGTCAAGGGTGCTTGTGCATCACAGTTGGTGAACCAGTGAGTGAAATAGTTTGCAGACTCACTATACCACAAACTGTGAAATAGTATGGAGACTCCCTATACCATAGACTGGCATGAAGTTCTATGGCATAAGAGTTTGAATCTATCAATTAGTGGCTGGTGGAGTTAACACAACTAGAGTATTAAAGAATATAATAAGAAGTGTGTTCCTTACTTCCTCAAAATTAAAGATTATATATCTTATATGTTATAAGATTGTATTTAGAATTAAGGAATAATTTTCTTGGTGCGTTCTTTTATTCCTATATGTTAGAAAGGTTATATACTTGAATTACTTCAACATCGCTACACATCAGGGTCTGTGGCAGATCGTGGCTAATTATTTTTTAGTAGTTCCCCAAATCTCGACCATAGACTATGGAAAGCAGTGAATCCCTGCGCCACGTGTTTTGTTAGAAAAGATTATTTTCAACAAACATGGATCCAAATACCCTCGCAGCTATCAATTAAAATATGAAGGTCTCTGTTAATTCGCTTATTATCATATCCAAGCAAACTAGCAGTAGGTTAATATCATCCTCCATCATCATCATCTACGACAAGAGATGTACGCCATTTTCACCTTTGTTTTACGGGTTGTTTTGGATATGTAGGCAAAGTGATGACATAGAAGAAGATTAAAGGTTTTGAAACTAGTAAGACAACCTTTTTTTATTCTTTAGCTCATGGCATTATTGTGTCAATTGGAGATGGGTTGCTTTTTCATTAGTGATTTCAAGAAAGAAGTGTATATAGAGAAAACGGTATAGGAGTGACACAGGGTATATTGCATCCATATGGAGAATTCCTTGTTTTGGAATGTCTATGAACATTTAGCAAGATTGAACCCCAGAAGGACGCAATGGCTGCATGTAGCATGAAAGATTCTCGATTGATGGGCTGCATCACGGTCATGTGGGCAAAAGTACAAAAGGCGAAATGAGAGGAGCTCCACAATATACACAATAGAAACCATTCATTTCATCAGGGATTCGAACAAGAAACTATGGCGAACATATCTCATGTCAATTAACATAGCCACAAAAGCAGCATCTAATCCTTGGGCGATTTTTGGTCCAAGCTCTGCTTTGAAGATGGGGGTTGGTAAATCTAAGATTTGTCAAAGGGTTGATTTTATTTTTCAAGCTATAAAGTTTTAGTTTGTTTTTATGGAGAGTAAATTGTGTGTGGATTAAATGAGTTAAAATAATTTTTTAAGTGGCCAAAAGAGTGAGTGTTTGTGGTGTGAATTGAAGTAGTATTTTGTTATTAAATTGTGCCAGAATTAAATGATGTAGAACCATAGAGAACAGGCTAATTATTCAAAATAATAGTGTGATTCAAAGGAACAGTGTGATCCATTAGCCAGTTATTCAAAAGAATAGTGCGACCCGTCCAATTATTCAAAAGAATAGTGTGACATGTCCGCCAATGAGACCATTAGTCCAAGATAGTTCTTAATAAGTTCAAGTGGTGTGACCCATGTACAGGCTATTTTGTAAGGTCAAGTTGTAGAATGGTCTGCTAAAGATAGTTCTTAATAAGGTCAAGTTGTAGAATTGTCTGCTGAAGAATTTTTGTACCCAAAATTTTGTCCTAGATAACTCATGAATGCTACAGAGGGTCGTGGATTCAATAGATGGTGGCACTTCCATAGGATGGTTCAGTATCAAGACATTCCGGGAGGTTAAGTGTTAATTCTCCAAAGCACATCAATGATGGTCTGAAGAGGTTCTATCTTAAATGAATTAAGTGGGAAGCTCGAAAGTGTGGTGTGTTAACACCCAGGTTGTTCCCTTTGACTCCCAAGGGAATATGGCCGGGGTAACCACTAACCAATCTTGTAGCTACAGGTCCTAGCCTACCGGTAGCCAGAGAGGGCTCTCTCTTTATAGTTTAGCTTTGTTTGAGGAGTGCTTTAGACTAGTTATGAAGCACTGTTTGTTTGAATTTGGTGGGTTGGTGAATTCTTGTTTAGAACTGAAGTATAGATTTACAGGACAGTTTGTTCCATTGGGCAATGGAGTTGAGAGATTTGTGCTTCTGAAAGTGGATATGTGGAGACAAAGTGTTGCTGCAGAGCAAGTTAGGCATGTGTGAAACAATATATCATGATTCGTTGGTTAAAGAGGGAGTTTAGTGAGTGAAAGGCAGTTAAGAATCTTTCACTATGCTAATGAAGAAACATGAAAGTGATGCTTAAGAGCAGTTAAGAATTCTTAAACAGTATTCACCATGTTAGGATAAGTTTAGACATGAGCAATTAAGAATTCATATCTATGGCTAATCCAGCAGAAAACATATTTAGAAATAGAGATTGAGTATAGGGTGTTTGGAACAAATCCTAGGCTATTCTTTTTCTCTATTTACTAATATTATGAAAACACAGAAGTTATGGAACAAACAGGAAACACATACACATTTGAGAGACACTTATTGATTCAGCAAATGACACAGGAATTCTGCAACAACACAGAGCTTTACATATCCATCCTCAGACAATGTTAGAACTAGCAATCCCCATCAGCAATTTTTATTATCGAAAAGTCTTTTGTATACAACAGAGCTCTTCAGGAAGAATTGTCTTACAACCGACCCTCAATGCGTTATCTGAGGGGATATATATACAAAATAGGGTATAAAATATCTTAGTGGAGAGTTATGGTGCAATAAATTGCACCACCAACTCTCTTACAAGAAGTAAATGACAACATAAATATAACTTTAACTGCTGAGGCAGCCGACATCCCTCTGTCAGAGAGATTTGACTTTTGGCTGTGGAAAGTAGGCGGTAGCAGTGCTTTAAATGCTGCGTTAATTCTAGCCTGCTATTTGGGTGGATTGTTGAGTCACCTGTATGCTGCTTGCTGTACCTGTATGCTGACTTGCCTGCTGACCTGTCTGCTGACTTGTCTCCTAACTTTCTCCAAAAAAGGCAAAAAGCAAAGTGGAATTATCTAGGCAAAATTTCCAACATTGCTTGCCACCAATCAGCCGGGGGTAACTGATGTCTTCTCATTTTAACCACTGTCTCATCTGCCTCTGTATGTCTATAAAAATTAGGAGGTACCTCAAACAGATGATTAATTTCATGCTCTATAAAGAATAGATTCTCCAGCTTGTCATAGAGGGTTTGCCCAGAGGGAGGCCCTGCTTCTTCTGTGGAGCTGCTGGATGCTGTGATCTGGTTTTCAACATAATTGTTGACCCTTGTCATATACTGATTATATGACAGCAGTTGTCCTGTACCAGTCACCAAGCTTGGCAGTCCCTTATCCTGTAAAATAGCCATTTTAGCTTTGAATTCATCTATCTCAACCTTCATTTCTTGACATTTCCTCTCCAGTGACTGAGTGAAATTCCTCAATGTCAGTACTTTCTTGGCTGTGAGGATTGTCTCTATTCTGCTGGCTATTTGTAGAGCAGCCAATTCTTCCCTAGTGCGGTTGTTGAGAAAGTGAATCATTTTGGTGGCCTGCTCAGGCATTATTCCCAGGGCTGTCCTGGCTCTCTGAATTTCTTCATGAGCTATTTCTATCAGCTCCACCTGTTCAAAAATTGCTTGAATGGACCTCCATTGGTCCTGCATAGATTGGCCAATTTTGTCCCAAATAATCTTTTTTATTTCTGCTAGGGTCTTACCTAGCATTAACTCTTTCTCTAGAGTTTTTACTTTGGCCTCCAAGGCCTTTATTTCTCTTTGCTTCTCTGCCACAGTCATCTTTGATTTGCCATAACTGGCCTCCAGCTTGGCCAATTTTTCTTTGGCAATATTTATTTCTGTGACTTGATTTTCCAGCTCTTTAACAGCCTTCATCAATTCCTCCATGCCCATGCTGGATTCTGCTGCTGCT